>PUHP01001454.1:0-11331 GCA_006783085.1 Colletotrichum shisoi | reverse complement strand
AACTTAAATTTTTACTTACTTTAACTTAATAAAGGTATAAAGAAGGAAGGAAAGGAAAATAATAATAGGTAGGGTAGAATTTTACCTATATACTACTTATACTACCTTTAACTACCCCCTTACCTATTTAGGAAAGTATTATGTAATAAAAATAAAGCTATTAATAAAAGTAATATAATATACTATAATATTCTTATTCTTAATTATACTCTTTTATTAATTATATAAGTACTTAAGGGATTATTTTTAAAGGGCTATTATGCGCTAGTATAAAGGATTTAATTACTTAATTACTTAAATAATTAGGGGGTGTATTACAGGAATATCCTTGTATATTAGAAGCTCCCTAAATCAGTCCTGTTACGTGCTCCTTTACGTGCCTATATGTATATATCTAGCAGCATTTCGTTCCCTTCCTTATTTCTAGAATTAAGCATCTTTCTCCTATATTCTCGTATGCCTTACTGTGTGCTCTAACTCGTGACAAATGTTGCCAACTTTGATTCCGACACCACTCGCACCGCCCCGTCAGACATCGAAGAAAACGTCGAGGAAGCGATCCAAGACTTGGCCAAGCGTCTGACCGCATTATCTCATGGAGATCGCCACTCATTGTTTCCTGAGTCCTCCGACCCGACCATCGACCCCAAGAACCCGGACTTCAACGCTCGGAAGTGGGCTGCGGCATGCTACAAGCTCCAGACCAGAGCTCTTCTCGGTAACGCACCGAACACGGTTGGCCTGGCTTTCAGCAACCTACAGGTTTATGGGCTGGGCACCACCATGGACTACCAAAAGACGGCCGGGAACTTCTTCTTGGAGGCTGCAGCGCTGGCTTCGTGGATTCAACCGTCGAGGAAAAAACAGCGGATCGATATCTTGCATGGTCTGGAGGGCTTCATCCATGGCGGGGAAATGCTCGCCGTCCTGGGACCTCCTGGGTCAGACTGCACGACTCTGTTGAAAACCATCGCGGGCGAGACACACGGCTTCTACGGAGCCGACGGCGCGACCCTCAACTACCAAGGAATCTCAAACGAGGAGATGCAGACGACTTTCAAAGGAGAGGTCATTTACACGGCAGAATTCGACCATCACTTCCCCTTCCTGACTGTTAGCGAGACTCTCTACTTCGCTACTCGGGCCCGCTGCTCTCAGAACATGGATCCTCTAGACGGCATCTCGAAACACCACTACGCTGAGCACCTTCGCGATGTCGCCATGGCGCTTCTCGGCATCTCCCATACCAAAAACACCCGGGTCGGAGACGACTTTGTGCGCGGCGTGAGCGGAGGGGAAAGGAAGCGGGTCGGCATCGCCGAAGCAGTGCTGAGCCATGCTCCCCTCCAGTGCTGGGACAACAGTACTCGAGGCCTTGATTCCGCCAATACCATCGAGTTTTGCCGCACCCTTCGGATGCAGACCGACGTCTTCGGCTGCAGTTCTGCAGTGGCCATTTACCAGGCACCACAGGAAGCATATGATGTCAGTCCGCAATGTCTCTTTTTCTTGGCTTCTTGTACCCGACGTTGGAACTAACACGTTGTGCAACAGCTCTTCGACAAGGTCATTGTCTGTATGAGGGCCGTCAAATCTTCTCTGGCAAGTCCACCGACGCTCAGGCATACTTCGAAGGGCTTGGATTTCAGTGTCCCGAACAGAAGACCACGCCCGACTTTCTTACTTCGATGACGAGCTTTTCCGAAAGGGTCGTAGGGCCGGACTGGAAAGGGCCAACACCACCGCGGAGTCCCGATGAGTTCGCCCGAGCTTGGAAAGACCGCTATCACCGTCAGTACCTACTGGTGGAGATTGACAAGTTCGAACACGAGTTCCCCTTTGGCGGTGACACCTACAAGCAGTTTTCCGTCACACGGAGAGCCCATCAATTGAAGCGATAGAGACCTTCTTCGCCCTACACTTTGTCGTTTTCTCAGCAGATTAACTTGAATCTGCGGCGTAGTCTCAAGCTCTTGATCAGCGAGCCGTGGATGACAATCACCATGCTAACAACAAACTTCTTCAAATCCCTGATTATTTCGAGTCTTTTCTACAACCTGTCTCCCGCGGCATCCAGCATGTACCAGCCAGCGGCTTCTCGTTATCTTCTACAGTATCCTAATCAACGCTATAGGCAGCATTCTGGAGATTCTTACCCTTTACAGCAAGCGAAAGATCGTCGAAAAGCATGCCCGATACGCTCTTTACCATCCAAGCGCAGAGGCGGTCGCCGCCATGGTTGTCGATGTTCCGTAAAAGCTCCTGAACTCCCTGTTCATCAACGTTCCGATCTACTTCATAGCGAATCTGCGTCGCGAGTCTGCCGGGCCGTTCTTCTTCTTCCTCCTCACATCCGTCAGCGTCACGCTCTCCATGTCTATGATCTTCCGGTTCCTCGGCTCCGTCACCAAGACGGCATAACGATTTCAAAAAGAAGTGACCGATATGGGCTTCATTGTAGACAAGAGCAAATAGAATAGATTCCCAAGAATTTAGAGAGACCGAGGATACTTCAATATCCATGCTGAGTGCTGGGCTCGGCAACTACTTGCACATCATGCCAATACATTGTTTACGGTCACAGCTTTGGGGACGGAGAACATCAGATTGTCCAGTCGCTCACTTATGTCGGGTGAATGAGTGCCTGGTGCGAAAAGCGGTATGAACGTGCCTCCCGCGACGGTCACTTTCCGGGGCCCCACTCCGATACCCCGCCCCGATGCCCCCGCTCCGGTATGTCGGGACTCGCGCAAGAACTGGGGACGGACACTCAGTGTTCGTCCTTACAGAACCTGGTGAACTCTTACTCAAAACCTTTGGTTCATGATTGGAAACGCTCACAAGGGGCTGCCCTAGGGAGCTGTCAACTAGCTGAAAAGTTCATGTGAAAACAGCGGCGACAGCTTCGCGGGCTTTCTGCGTCGCCGCGGGATCAGCGGCCACCGTCTGCATGCGTGGGCCTGGCAATATGATGAAGGGATTGCAACAACGATATCTAGTCGCATCATCGGACTCAGGTTCGGATTGATCAAGGGTTCATGATACTGATCGCAGGGTTTAAAATTGGGGGGTTTCAATATCGAGTCTCTGCGTCTCTGTTGCGCGAGGGAATCGAAAGTCGTAGAAAACACCGAGAAAAGAGTAGAACCGATTGTAGCCATTTGGAATGGCGCGAGGGTTGATGCGGGGAAGCATGCGAACATGTTACACTTGGCGGCGGCTTGATCTGATGTTCTTCTGCTCGTGACTAGACACGCACAACAGAACAGTCTTAGTCTAGCGGGCGCGCGCAAGTCGAAACAATGACTTTTCATGCGTTCGCAACTAACACGGAACAGCGGCGGCGAGGAAGATGAAGAACATAGCCACGCATCCATCTACTCTGTACAGGTATTATTTCCCCAGATGTCTAGAACATGCCTCGAGCAGTTGACATTTCGACCGCTTCCCTGCCTGTTCTCAATCTCCCTCACCCTCCCACATCGCCAATCAGGGATTACCCCCGGCATCAACAGGCTGACTCAGCGTTCTGGGCTCTGCAAAGATCGCCGCACAGTTGCATCCCGCAGGACTGATGTCATCTTGAATGCAGATGCGGGGCCGCCGCTGTGGCCCCGAATTCGAATGCCCCAATGGATCTCCCTACCTAGTGTGAAGGAGTGTGAAGGCATACCTTGGGAGACATTGGCTCGCTCCCACTCTCCGCGCTCTGTGTGTGCAGTGAAACCCTGTTTGGCCTCTCAACAGTGCTTTGCGGCCACGACACACCTGACGTCACCTTTGGTCGAGGTCAGAAAGCAGGAATTCAAGATTCGGCCGGCAATGGGAGCAAAAACTCTGGGACATGGACGTCAACTTGCGCGCAGGGGCCGCGTGACTTGGAGACATCATACGACATAATTATCCCCTTCTCTCGCCCTCTTGCATCTCCCCTCCCCCAATTTAGTGTGTTCTCAACCGTACTTCTCCGCCGTTGACACTTAGACCGATACGCCAACTTGTATCCCCTATCCCCCCCCCCCTTAAAAAAACTACTCTGAAAACCACACGACGAAAGCAAACACTACCAGTCATAGCGGGATTGAAAAAGTGTAAAAGAACAGAACCACGCCAAGATGCCTTCTGTTCTCGGTTTGACCACCGATCCTTCCCCTCATGGGCCCGGCGCCGAGCAGCGCCAGAAGAAGAAGAAGCCCCAGCTGCAGGGCGCCGCCGAAGACGTCGACAACAAGCAACTAGCCCGCCGCGAAAAGCCCAACGGCGAACGGAAAGCCTCGTCGTCGCAGTCCCCCCCGGCCGCCCCCGAGGAGAAGAAGAAGAAGAACAAGAACAAGAAGAAGAAGGAAAAGAAGGAGAAGACCGGCACGCAGATGCGCCACTACTCGTCCGACGAGGAGGAGTCCTCGGACGAGGAGGGCCCCCTCAACACCATCAAGCTGCGCAACCACGCCAAGGCCATGGAGATGGAGACGCTGCTCTGGGGCGCCCTCTGCCACAAGCCCAAGAGCGCCCTCAAGTACATTGGTAAGGGCGCCATCATGTGCAACCCCATCGTCTTTGGCGACACCGAGGTCTACTCGGAGCGCTCCGAGCCCACTCTCAAGGAGATGCTGAAGGAGCACGCCGACCCGCCCCTGAGCTTCAAGATGCACAAGCCCCACGTCTGCGAGGTCGGCCTGATGGCCATGTCCATCTGCTGCGACGTCACCTTCTTCCGCATGGGCGAGGACAACGTCCTCGAGGCCGAGGAGTGCAGGATCTCCTCCAGCTGGAGACAGTGCGCGAGCGGAGACTGGGAGATGGGCAGCTGCATGGCCGGATGGCAGGACTAGAGAGCGGGGCGCGTCGGTTCGTTTTATTGGTGTCACGATGCATGAACCGTGGTTGTATTGAGCTTTCGATGAGCGCGTGCGGCGTTGATGAGGTATTCTTTCTACGGGGATTGCTGTTTGCAAGTTGTATTGTACCACGGCCTGTTCGTGAACTGAGAATTCAAACTCTTTTTTTCTAGTCAAAAGACAACTTGCGACTTGCCCATTCCATCACCATTTTTGCATCCATGACTTGATATCCGCCTCCCGATGACTGAAGACAAAACCCCCCTACCTACCTAGAAAGCTGGACCCGGCGTTTTGACTACCCTGTAGATGCTTCAGCTTGGCATCATGGTTTTCATTGTCCTGGCCTAAGAGGCACACTATTATAAGATGACTTCAAATCCTACTTTGGCAGCTCAGCCTCCGGGTTGCCCTTCCGGCACGGCTGCGGCGGATGTTTGGGATCCGACCCGGCACCCATACCCCATCCGCCGTACCCATCTGCCGTAGCCATCCCGCCAAAGCCGGAGGCAGAGCCGGCCGCCAAGGTCCCTGCAGCCCGGTTCCCAGCGACGCCGGGCCGGTCTTTCGCCCAGTCGTTGATCTCATCTCTGCGCTTGCCGGTGTACTTGACGAGGTCCTCGTCCGAGATGACGGTGTCGCGGCCAGTCTTCTTGTCCTGGTAGCGTTGGTAGAGCGACTTCTTAGGCTGTTCCTCGGCACCCTCTGTGGGAGCTGACGATTTTCCGAAAAGCCCCATGTTGGCCGGCGCGTGTGTTTCTAGAGTGTCAAACCCCACTGAAAGATAACGAGGATCGCTGGCGCTGATTCGAATTCGGAAGAAGATGAATTGGCTGGTTGATTATGTTGCTCTCGCCGCCGCGTTCTCAGTATGATTGGTACTTCAGCAACTGCGGTGATGGATCAAAGCATGTCACGCCTGTGCGAAGGGAGAAATGCATGAAGTTATATGAACCATTGATCACAGCCCTTGCTACGCCTCAATGTCATCCGGTGGCACCCATGACACGGAGTCACCGAAGATCACTTGTCCGTTGTTGGGGAATCCGACCAACTGATCCACTAGCGCGCGTGTCTTGGGCGAGTTCGCGAATGAGAATCCGCAGTCGGTGAGCCACCAACATCACTAGCCAGGCCGCGTGACCTTGAGGCGTTGCCCGAGTCTTTGGATCAGCAAGGGCAGTCCATACCTGTACGTGCATTCGCATGGTGCGATAGCCACGCAAGCACGCAAGCACGCAAGTGCTTCACGATGCTTTCAGAAGCCAAGGTATCTACTTGAATACTATTGTTTACACTGACCTTTCTACAAGGCATGGAATCCCAGTTGCTATATCAGATATCTAGATGATTAGTGTCTTAATCTTCGACAGCAGACTTCCGCAACAGACTGACCGTTGTATTGTCTAAAAAGCCGAGAACTATGAATATCTTTTGGGGTAGATAAGCTGGTACTGGATCAATTAGCTACGTTAGCATGCTAGTCGTTTACTAAGCTTGTCAACCGGCGAGCATTAGCTCTTGGGAATCCTGAAAAGCAATCGATGTTATGGTGAAGTGATACATAGAGTACGAGTCTGTCGATATCGTTACAGGCACCAGAGCCTGCTCCTGTAAATCACCAGCCTAGAGCTACTACAGTGTTCACCCATCTATCTCATTTGTTTACACCATTTCACATGTGCTTTAGCATAGCTAGAAGCTTGAGACTGCAGCGGTCTAACAATTTTTGCAACAAGATGGATTTTAAGCTTAACTATAATCAAGGGGCCACTTACGTTATGTTGAAGAGTGATGATCAACCACTCTTCTATGATGATGATGCGCGATGATTGGTAGAGATGAGCTTGGTAACCAGCGCAAATGATTCCATAACGGTGACTACTTGAAAACCCGTGAATGCTTCCCAGCTGAGTTTGGACTATCGCCGCCGCCTTTTATCGACGATCATGGAGTTTATGTGGAAGTTCCAGTGTGCCGTCGTCACCATCTAGCCCAGCGTTACCTAACACAGGAAGATGAAGTGCGCCCGGCCTTGAGGCAGAAGTCGGGTCTTCTGTGTAAGAGATAAATTCCACAGGACAATCTCTTGGCTCATTGCAGCAATTCCCGACTCGTCCCAGGTGGAGAGGTACAGAAAGAATTGGTGAACGGACTTTCGGACATGGAAGCAGACTTTACTCATGTTACCGTCATCTTACGAAAACGATAGTTGCTCGTTCTTTCATTTGAAACGATTAATAAACAGTTCGTAACAACGAAAATGAACGGGTGCCCCTAGGCCGGAAAGCGGAAGTATGGAGACGAGAGCTAAATCATCTGTCGACATGGCGGTTGGGGACACTCCTTCGAGTCCTTCACAGGCGTTAATCTTTTCGTATCTGTAAGCATAAATCTCTCGCCGGTACAAAGTTTCCATTGTTGATTGAGGAAATACTCGGGAAATACCGATACGCTGCGCAGCTCTCCGTACTGAAGAGGCCACTGGTGCATATGAAGCTGCCGATGGACGAGTCTCCTACCCTAGCAAACCTCACCAGTGTCGCGGGATGGGAAAACCATTGGCCCTGAAGATGGGAGCAAATGGTGCAGCGGAAGAGTGCCATTCCGAATAAGGATAAGAGCCGGATCCAAAAGTTGATACCACCCGTGCATGTGCAAGGAGATCTTGTCATCTCCTGTGGTACAGCAGAGACTAGACCGGGGCCACCCTGATCAGACGTATCGCACAGGCGATCCAACCAAGCTCTTTCTCAGACAATGAGGCCGGACTAGCCACACAGGACGTGCACCATAGGACATCTCACCGGCCGCGACACGGCTGTTACAGTAGTAATAACTCAAACGGCCCGTTCGCTGGGCCCGTTTGCGGACCAAGATGGGGCAAGATGAGAAGGACAGCCGCCTGTTCTCCACATCGCCGTGACTGGGCACGCCGGGAAAGACGGGACGGGGGTCAAAGAGCTCCCTTTGTCGTAGTATGGGAGAGTCTCGTGTATGGCAGACCGCGAGATATGTCGTCTTATGAGTATGAGACTTGTGGTCGTGCTTTCTCCGAAATCCCCCCCCCCCCGGCGCGCGGAGCTTCAGCAGTGCGGAGAAGCAGAAAGCAAACTTCGGTTGCCTCGTTAGCTTTCCTCAGGGATTGAGTAGGTGCAAAGAGGTTGATGATAAGAGCTCTCCTCAGTGAATAGACACCCTTGCTGATGCCTGTCAGGCCCTCCTCTCCGCGCTGCACGGCTCCCCCACGTGAATCTGCATACATAACGGAATGGCGCCACTAGCCGATGTTTTCAAGGGTTGTTGTATAAGCCCTTCCCTGTCTGTATGCACGCCTTGTTTGCATGTCCCGTCTATCATATAAAGCCTCGACGCTCGCGCCGCCGACGATCATGTGTTGGTCGGCCCTGCCTGCCATGAAGGCGCTGTTTTCACTTTACCAGCTGGTGCCCTTGTCGGAAGCCGAACATGGCCGTAGTGCCCCCGCTAGGATGTGAGCATTGTTCAGGAAGCCGGTCGCGGGAGCTGGATTCCCTGGCACGAGCCGTCAACCACGCGGCTTTGACGACGAGCGAGCTGGATGGGACCGTGATAGCACTCAACACCCGTGCAGACGACGACGCGGACGCCGAAACCATACAGACGGTGCTATGGGTTCTCGTTTCTTTATCGGCACTGTTCCTGGGGTTGAGGATATACTGCAAGGTGTCCTATTCATACACAAAGATTCGGTTTGAGGATATACTCCTCATAGCGTCTTGGGTACGAGCCTCAGGGGCGTAACTGTGTCCCAAAGCCGCTGCTGACACAGGATGTGCAGATGGTTCTTGCAACGGACGCCTCGCTGAACGAGTTCATCATCAAGTCCCGGTTTGGCCGCCCCGGGTTCCCCATAACCGTCGATAACACATCCGTGCTTGCAATTATCGGCCTGGCGTCCATCACCTGCTCGTTTGTTGGCCAGGTGTGGAGCAAGACGGCGTTCGCCATTTCACTCCTCCGAATGTGCGATGGCTGGAAGAAAGCCTTCGTATGGTTTTCCATCATCTCCATGAAGGTCTTGTTCACATTCTCCGCATTGTCGTTCTGGATCGGGTGCGTCCCTCTCGAAAAGAGATGGAAGCCCTTTAGTGAGGGAACCTGCTACGATCTGAAATGGGTGGTGTCATTCGGCATATTCGTTATCAGTAAGCCCATGGCCTTTCAGCAATTATGCTACTCGTATTTGTACTAACTCTGCCTCAAGTTTACTCTGGTGTGCTTGATATCGCGTTGGCCATCGTTCCATGGCTAATTCTAATGCGACCCACCCCGGCCGAGGCATCATCGGGACTGACATTAAGCAAGAAAGAGAAGATTGGTGTCTCCGTGGCGATGAGTATGGGGGTTCTGTAAGCGCCTTCTATAAACAACCGCAGCCCATAAACGCTGGCTAACAAGAAACAGAGCCGGCGTGGCTGCTTTTGTCAAAGCTTCCTATATGCGATCCGTGAACGACACCACTGGTGACTTCTCTCGTGAGTTTTGTTTTTGGTCACGATGTAAAGGCCTGATGTGTTGACTTGGAGAGACGCAGACGGAGGAGCGGAACTGGCCGTTTGGGCCGCAGCCGAAACGGCGATTACCATCATGGCGGCGACCATTCCAGTACTGCGGGTGATGCTGCGCGACACCGCAGTCAAGACGCGATTTCTTCCCGAAGCCATCGGAATGAAAGTCCGGGGAACTGTCAGAAGATCCGAAAGAGATTCGGGAATGCCCACGCAGCAGCAGCCAAGAGAGGTCAAGCCACCCATCGTCGGCTCGGGGGATTCAATAGCTACTGCCGTGGCCTCTTCTTCCTCGTCCGGCTCAACGGCCGACTCCAGCAAGACACTTATGACCAAGCAGGGGGAGCCTAGACGGAAACGGAATGGATGAGGACAACCCCAGCCAGCCCAGCAGCTGCTGACCTAACGATTTGACGACAGAACCTGACGAACCTCCAGAAAATCAATAATGTCAATGAAAGCTCGATTTCAACAGAAACAGTGTTTGCATTGAAGGTTCAATAAGAGTTGTATTGTTCCCGGAACTCAGAAACCCTTCACGGACTTCCTATTCCCTACTCTTGTCCAATGGGCTTGCCTTGGAGCTGCCATGCCATCGGGGCCGACGCAGCCACCAGAGGTGCTGTTGGACCGCCCTCCCTTGGGTCGTCCAAGATGACGTTCATGGGGAAGCCAATGTCGAAGGTCTTGTAGCCTTCAATCTTTTGAATCTGCTCCTCCGTGAGGCGGATGCTCAGTGCCTTGATGTTGTCCTCCAGTTGTTCGACCTTGCGGCCGCCGACCATGGGAAACACGTAACGAGCCTTCTGCATCACGTATGCCAGGGCAATCTGCTGAATGCTTTCGGTTCCATGCTCCGTGGCAATCTGGCCGAGGACCTCGCTGGCCTTGCGCTCGTCTTCAGACTGTTCCGGGCCGAACAGGGATCGGAGGCCCTCGCCAGCCTTGCGGCGTTCCTCAATCTGCTTCTTGGACTGCAGCTTGCCGCCCCCAAGGACGTCCCATGGACACGGCGCCATGCCAAAGTGTCGGGCCATGGGGATGATGTCCCGCTCGAGATCGCGGAGCAAAACGCTCCACCGACCCTGGTAGACGGAGAAGGGCGTCTTCCCGTGCGCCTTGGCGTAGGTGTTCGCAGCGGATACGACCCAAGCGGGTGTGTCAGAAGCGCCCAGGTACAGAACCTTACCCTGCTCGACGAGGATGTGGAGGGAGTCCATGAGCTCCTCGATGGAGGTGGTCCAGTCCCACCAATGGACGTAGAGCAGGTCGATGTAGTCCGTCTGCAGCTTCTTGAGCGAGTCCCGGACCGAGAGGTGCAGCGACTTCTTATGGTTACCCGAATAGTTGACGCACTTGCCCGGCCCGAGCGCATACTTGCGGTACTGCGACGTGAACTTGGTCGCGATGAACATGACGTCCCGGTTTTTCCTGGCGGCCATCCACTCCCCCAGAATCCGTTCCGACTGCTCGTCTTGATAGTTGTTGGCCGTGTCGATGAAGTTGCCGCCGGCGTCATAAAAGGCGTCGAGCAGCTTGTGGGACTGGGCTTCGTCCATGGAGCCCATGAACGAGGACCACGCGGAGCCGATGGACATGGCGCCTAGACAGAGCGGAGATACTCTGACGCCGGCGGTGGTGGACAGGACGCGGTACCTGCCGAGCTCGGTTTTGGGCTCCGGGGCCGGTTCGAACATGCTAAACATTGTAAAGATTGGTTGAAGGAGGTATTCGGAGTCTGAAGAATTGGTCTAAGGCGAGCGAGAAACGCTTCTGGAGGAGATTGGGTAGTACGTCCGAAACCAGAGTGCGTCCGACAACGTTCCCCTTTATCCCATCAAACGCGGCAAGGCTACATACCCCACCAGATATGCGGGGAAATAACCAATGAGGGCCTAAAATGACGCTTTAGATGTATGGTACTTCTATTTACAGTTATTTTT
>PUHP01001453.1:0-11333 GCA_006783085.1 Colletotrichum shisoi | reverse complement strand
CTGGCGAAAAAAAGGATGATGCAGCTGAATCCAGCGACTCTGATTGCCCTAGTGAGGCAGAAAGCTGTATTATAGTGGCATCTAGAAGAAGGCAGTGATTAATTAAAGTCGAAGGGCACGGTGGGAATAACTTCACTTTTGGGGTGCCAGGAAGTGGGGGGTGCCAGGAAGTGGGTATGCTGACTTACTCTTTATTATAGTAAAGTACTTCACTACAAAATGTATAGAATAGATAATTAATCTCTTATTAGACAGGTCTATATAAGGCTCCTATTAGTCTAACCTTTTAGAATAATTAAAGGCTAAAGAGGACTCCATAGTAAGACGTAAAGTATTAAAATAAAACATTATACTACGATTTCTCTATAATTACTTCCTTCTATAGTACTATAAATTATCTAGTTGTAGAGTATAATAGAGACTACTACTTCTTTAGCTACTACTACAACTACTAGGAATAGATTAGGCTAAATCCTTACCCTTTTGCTAGTAACCCTAATCCTAACCTCCTCCTTCTCCTCCTCCTCCTCTTACCTCCCTATCTTCTTCTTTAGTATCCTTATCCACGCATCTACTTACTACACCTACTATAACCCTAACTAGTATACATCTACTTACCTCCAGCCCCCTAACCTACTTCCCTATATTACAAATTCCCTTCCCTACTAGCTTACTTATACTGCGCGGTCTCTACATAGGCTGCATATGTAGAGGTTTATATCTCTCTCTCTGTATCTAGGTAAGAACCTCTATTTTACTATAGTATATAGTATACCTTATAGCCCTACTAGGTATAGTTAGTAGTACTTACTCCTAGCTTACGCTTTATCCTCTAATTAGCATAGGGTTAATATTTTAGTAGTTTTAGCGTAAGGTAAATATGCTAACCCTAGGGTTGCTGTGCATGTAGGGCGCGTTATCCTTATTTATCCTTTGTTTTTGTACACTGTAATCTGTAAGAAGCGGCCTGCAACAATGCACGGACCATGCCTGCCTGTTTTTGTCCGCAACCCTCGACCCTAACCCTGGTATTCTGCTAGAACGCCGCCCGCAATGACGGCTAGGTCCTCGGCCCCGAACCCCAACAACCGGTGCCACGGCCGGCTGACCGCCCGGTACCTCTCCCGCATCGCCGCCGTGCTGAACGGTGCCTCCTGGTGCAACCGCCTGTATATCATGCCTGCCACCCGCGTGCTGTGCCCCGCCTGCAAATCCGCCGCGCTGTCCTCCACCCTGACCTCGTCGTCGCTGTCGTCCTTGCTGTCTGCCCGCCCAAACGCCTCGTTCAAATACTAGTTCGCGATTGCCACCGCCATGTACCGCCACCCGCTAATGTCGATCTTGCTGCCGACTAACTGCTTGCTATGCTGCTGCATGATGCGCAGCGCCTTGTCGGACGTCTACGTCCGCTCTTCCTTCCACGGCGGCGTCCTAACCCTGACCCCTTGGCTGCCGCTGTCGCTGTTCTAGCCTGCCTCCTCGTCGTCCTCGTCATCCTCGTCGTCCTCATCATCCTCGTCGTCCTCGTTATCCTCGTCATCCTCGTCACTGTTGCCTCTGGGGCTAGCTGCCTCCCTCCTTACAACAACCTTATCTACCTATAAAAACGCGCTCTTCTAGTCTATCCTATACATAATCCCCTATACCTACTACTAAAACAGCAATACTAACTACAAATACTATACTAATAACTTACCTACCTCCTATAGTAAATACTAGTAGATTACCTTAGCGTTCCCTATCTGCTAGTAATTCTTGTAGTGTAATGTAATAAAATACATTATGCCCTTGTGTGTAAACACGTTCTATACCCTGCTGTTAACTATGTTAGCATACTAGATCCCTGCTAACTTAGGCGCCTGCGCTAGCTGCCCAGCCACTATATATATTAATATCTATAACTGTTTGTAGAATAACTCTAACGTCTGCTAGTACGCCTATACTACCCTCTTGCGGTATAGGTTATAGGGGTTGTAGTTGTTAGATGTTGCTGCTGCTGCCGCCGCTGCTGCCGACGGCTGGACCCACCACGCCTGGCGCTGCGCCTCCGACCCGGCCATCTGCCGCGTGATCTACTGCCTGCCCTTGCCTGTCCACCCCTCGTTGCGCCTGTCCTGTAAAAACGAATATCCCGCCTAGTCCTGGCTGTGGTTGTTGTGGATGCCCTCCTACCTGATTGCTAGTAACGCTGCTGCTAACTCCAAACAGCCGCCCTGCCTAGCCTTGTCCTCCACCATGGCCAACTGCGCTAACAACCTGCGCGCCTCCTGCGCTAACCTGTGGAACATCTCGGCCAACTTGCACACCCGCACCTGCACCTGTCGGGACGATACCTAGCATGTCCTACAAATTCAAGGGCGTACTGTGGATTATAGAAAGACGGCGCTATCTATGTTACTGATACTAGTATTAATTAAATTATGCTTAGCTGTCTGGCCTCTGCTGCGCTAGCTCGCTGCTTTTAACGGCCACACCTAAATCCTGCCCGACCTCAAACCACCGACTGCTGGCCTGACTTGGGAAAAATTGCTGGTACAGCACCCCTGTCGTCTACGGCATATCCCTAGCTACCTTAGCCTTCTTATAGACATTACCCCCTTTCTGCTAATTATTTTCCTACCTATGTTCTGCCTGGTAATGCTTCTGTATGTTCCCTACGCGGCGGCATATATAATGGCATGCGTGGCAATGTAACCTGTCTGCTTGGGGCGGTGTAATATGGGTAATTAGCTTGACTGTGGCGTCTGGGTATTGAAACGATTGCAACTCTGTTTGGCTGCGGATGATACTACGTAGTGACTGTATGCGGTCTGTAATCTGCTTTCTCTTGGCTACTTTAATACCCTGGTGTTGGGTTCTAAGATGCGTCAAGATCTTGTTGCTAACAACTGCATACTGATACTTTTTATAGATAGCGACTGAGAATTTAGCATTAAACACAAATGGGTTTATAGTGCCTTGCTGCTGGAGTTCCGCGATATTGGTGTCTTTGTTTCCCCCTTCGGTCCCTGGCCAAGCCTGGGGACCGCTCACGTATTGGACACTCTGTATGGTAGTCTGGCTGGGTTTAGAAGTAGTAGGTAACTGTATACGCTTGTGTAGGTGGTGGTGTTTAAGAGTAGGCGCTACTAAAGCTACTAGCGACTCTTGTCGTTTGCGAGTGGTGCTCTAAGCATTGTTTGGAGGCTTATGAGGCGTTGTGACACTAGAGACCTCCTTTTGCGATGGTGTACTATCTGTCTACCAGGTTGTCGCCTATGTTGGGCGGTCGCATGCTTCTAGCCTAAGGAAGCTATGCCACTACCTGGAGACCTATCTATATCGGTCTAACAGGGCTGGCTGGAGGCTGTCCGGGTATACCCTGTCGAGGCCGTACGTAACGGCTTGCTAGAAAGGGCAATAGCCGCTCTACTAAGCAAACGCCGACTTAATCAGGGCATTACAACTCCTATTATTATACTAGTTAAACAGAGCTTAAATCTACTTAACATGCCTTTTAGTAATAGCAATAGATAGCTAATAGTATATCTAAGTATTAATTAGCTGCCCTGTAAACTATGTAGTAGCTTGTAATAGCTCCTTAGAGAGCTTATTAGTTAACTATAGCGTTTGTAGGCGCAGCTGTAATATAAATAAGATAGAGGTCCCTAGCGTATTAGGCGTATAGAGGTATACTTTATTAAGCATAGTTATAAAAAGCCTAACATAGATAAGATAAAGATATAAAAGCCTTCCTATAATACCTAGGAGGAACCTTACTACTTAGAACTCCTTATTTATTATATACTATATCTTATAATACCTTATAATAAGAATAAGTACTTTAGAATATATATAAATACTACGTAGCGTAGATATCTTATTTTAATATTTAATACTTACTAGCTTAGATCCCTACGCAGCCTACCTACTAGTAAGGTAGATTAAAGCAAATAGCGTAGATATTAGTACCTTACTATTGTTAATATAGCGTTACACCTAGCGTAGTAGCTAGCCTTCCTTAGATAAGAGGCTATTAATACTAGAAAGACAGGCCTGCTATAAGAGGTCTAAGTAGGCCTCCTAAAGGCTATTTACTAGCTCTAAGGTAAAAGAATAGCCTTAGTATGTGTTTGCTATCTAATCCTTAGTCTTAGATAGATTATAGACTAGATGCTAGCTATATATTAACTAGTTGACAGTAGAGGCTGTATACTAGACTATGTTGTGCGTAAGAGACTGGAACTACTACAAAGATAGCTACCTATCATCCTATAAGATTATCTAGCCGTCGTCACTCCAGTTAAAGTAGAAATTAGGCCTATTAGTAGGGAATACAGTCTGCCTATACGCGCAGAGGCTTAGGAACTCCCTAAGCAGCGCTTACAACGCTAGGTACATTATCTCTTAGCAGACCTAATTAAGTATATTAAGCTATCTGTAGCGTAGCCTCGCCAGGTACCTAACATAATTGTAGCTAGTCTAGGGGAGTAACACCTTAATAACAACTAAGTAGGCGTAGTAGATAAATACTAATAGGTTTGCTATATAGTTCATAGGGCGCTAAAACCCAGAACTATCGGACGTGATGCCAAGGACTCTGCTAAAGTAGACCAGGAGGGTTGACTTAGACTAGCTATCCTTAAACTCCTCTGTTATTAGGAAGTATAGCAGGCGTAGCATAAGGTCCTTAAGAGTAGTTAAGAAGTAATCCCCTACTAAACTCCAATCTATAAATACAAATTAGATAAAGACTAGAAGTAGCACTACTATTAGACTAACCTAATAGGAATAAGGGGCCAGCTACTACGTTAGTTATTAAGCTGCCTTCTGTAGCGTCTATATAGTTATAGGTATTTATATCCTTATAGTTACAATCCTCTAAACCTTCTAAGCCTTTACTAAGGAGGTCTTCAAAGTTACTATTATTATTAGTCTTAGTTACACTTCTATAACTATTATTATTACTAATATCTCTAAATGAGCTATGTAAGATCCCAGCTTTATTATAACTACCTGCTAGGAAGCTAGGGGCTTAAGCAAATAGTATCCCCTTTACCCTTATCCTTGTTGTTGTACGCAACACATAGTAGCTATTTACATCTAGTATATATCTATAAGCTAAGGTAGTACTAGTCTCTATAGGATTAGCAGCCGTAGCATTATCTAGGCAAAAGGTATCCTAGATTTTGTCTAACTATAATGCCTCAAGCGCGCGTAATTAAGCGATAGTAAGGGATCTCTAGTACTGCGACAGCTGCGTCCCTAGGGGAAGACGCCACAGCCGCACACAGAAGCACAGAAGCCTTTTCACCAGGCGGCGGTACTTGTATGTGGTGGCCTGCTGGCTGACCAGCTTGAATGGGGCCTTGTACGGCCGGTAGGGCTCTAAGCTGCGGAGCCAGCAGCGCATAGAGACGTCTATAGACCGTATTATATCCTCGCAACAGTCAAAGACGCCATCCACAGCTAACATAATACGTTGTAACTAGGCTTTGTCCTCTAGGGTGCTTACATAGGGCATATCGTCCTCAGCGTCCTAGGCGTCTAGGCTGAAGGCCAGCAGCTCCAACATCTACACAAGGAAGTCGCAGCAGGCACCATCAAACATAAGATCCTAGCCAGCACAACACATCTAGCCTATTTAGAACGCCCTATTAACAGGGCTTGTAGCAGCAGCAGTGGCAGTAGCGCAGAGACCGCTGGCGAGGTGAGCTCGTTCTGTATTATACGCCGCAGCAAGCAGGGCCTATTAGGCAGCAGGCGCGTCGTCAGCACCAGGCGTACCTATCTCGCAGGGCAGTAGCAACCCTGTTGTGGTGGACTGGGCTATCTAGTAGCCCCGCGCACAATTCTGTAACTAGCTTTGGAGTAGGATACCGCTGTGGATCTGGTCCCGTTGCTAGCCGTCCGCCTTCTACAAGTCCTTAACGCTGTATGCCTTAGAGAGGTAGCGGCAGACCAGGTCATTGCTTGCTGTCTAATAGCTGCAGTAACAGCAGGCATGGCTGCAGGTAACCGTTAGTGCTTTATGCAGCAGGAGGCTATTAGGATAAGGGGTAACGATGTTTAGGTCCCTAAGCTACAGGGACTTTACTAGCGCGCTCAGCCTACAGCGTTACATCTTTAGCACATTATGTTTCTTAGCTAGGTGGCAGCTTACGCGCTCCCTAAACAGCTTTAATGTATAACTACAAGGCTAGTAAATAAGGACTAGTTTAGGCTTATTTAAGTAAAGTTATAGGGCTTTAAGGCGCTAGTACTACTTGTTTGTTAAGCTATGTAGCGTTATAGGCTAGGACGTAGAGGGATATAAGAGAGCTATGTAGCTATGTAGGAGTAGTATGTAATTAATATTCTTATTTAAGAAGATTAGAAATAGCTTGCTATAGCTAAAGTTACTAACTTGCTTTCCTTTATAAGGCAATACATAGTTAGGAGAAGAGGTTTAGGAACGCGTTAAGATTTTATTTAAAAATAGAGATACTAAGGTAGTAAGTAGGGTGTATCTGATATTGTTAGCCAATAGGAGGCCTAGGGAACGCGTCGAGATTTCCTAGTCAAGCAGGGGGGTATGGAGTGGGATAATAAATGGGTTTGGCTAATAGTTATATGCAGACGGCTGTATCTCGACGCGTTCTAATAGAGAATACTTAAGTAGTCCCCTTACATGCTATTTTACATAGTTAGATATACTTTAAAGGTAGGAAAGAAGTTATCCTTAGTAATATGCAAAATCTACATCTGCATTATCTTCTTGATTTCCTTACCGTACAAGTACTTTAACAAGCTAAAGCACCCAACATTAAGAGGCTAGAGCTTGTGCGATAAGTAGGGAGGTATGTAGAGAGTAATAATGCTTTATTCCTTACAGTATTTATTAAAGTTAGTCAATTTATAGCTATTGTGGCCATCAAGGATCAAGAGGTAATAAGAGCCCTTTATACAAGACTTTATATACTAATTAAAGTACTGTAGCTAATCTAGGCTAATATCATTTATCATCCATCTATTTTCGCTTAGATAGATACGCTATGTAGCTAGGAATTAGCTATTAGTATACTACAAGAGGAGGTAATATTTACCCTTAACAATAACATATAGAGGTAGCACCTAGCTATCTACATATACGCCCTAAATAATAGAAACCTATTCCTAATTACTAGGCTGCTTTATATAAGGCCTTCCCTTACAGTTAGACATTATAACAACCTTTACATGCAACAGCATTCCTATTAGGAACCTAGTCTTATTAAAATTGTAGATGTTATTATTAAGTATTCTATACTTTACAATTATATTTTGCACAAGTGCAAACCAGCCTTATATAATTGTAGGATCCTTAGCTAAGGCCCTCTAATAGTCAATTTAACATTGAAATTGCATTTTTAATTTAGGGATACGTTATACAAAGTTCTCTACCTATTAGGGTCCTATACGCATCCCATTGCGCGCGTTTAGGAGTTAGTCAGCTATTTCTTGTACGTCTTCCTGTCGCGGAGGGAACCCTTAATCAATTAGGTTAATAACTCGTTTAAAAATCACCTCCTCGTTAGTTATAGTCATCTTCATTAAATTTAGTCATCTTTCGCCTTGTGCGACGCGTCCGTTGCGTCAGTATTAGAGTGTGGTTCGAGGGACCTTAAAGGTTTAGGCTGCTTTTTGTATGGATATTTGTGGGTCTTTTTTGATAGCCTGGAGGGCAAGGATAATGCGACTTTCAATTGAGGTAGTTTGCATAGTCGTAAGTCAGAGCACCCACTTCCTGGCCCACCCCACTTCCTGGTCCACCCTGAATGTTACACGAAGCAAGAAGGGATTTGCTCATTTTTCATCCCTCATTTGACTGATGTCGGGGGGGGCTCCTTTTGCTCTGACTGGCCGGAAATGCAGGCCTCGGCGGCGGAGCGAATGCCGCATCTTGACGGCGTCACTCCTCCGATCCGATGTTCCTCCTTTGGGGGGGGAGAGGGACTTTTTGTTCCCACCAAGAGAAAACACGTTCAACGTCATGTCACTAATTGTCATCATAGCTGTAGTCAGCTTGCCAAGCAGTCGAGCAAGACATTCTTTCCCCTCTCGAACCGATCCGCCACTGGAAGAAATGCAGATCAGTTGTCCATGCCTCGCATTATCTCTCTTCTCGGGCTCCATCTACAGAGGCAAAGAGAGTGCTTCCGTATCTCGGTCCGGGCGTTGCATAATGACAGGACCCGTACGCCACCGTACAGTCTTTCGTCTCCGTAGGATATGTCTATCTGCTCCCTATATAGCTCGGATAGTTCATTGGTGTGCTATCGATGCGCGTTGCAATTTGATTAACATCACGCTGCTATCTACGCATCGCATTGCTCATCTTACAAAGACTCAAAGTCCATATCATCCAGTCATCGTCGCTCGATTGACCAAAATGGCCTCCCTTGCATTCCCATCCATCGCCAAAAAGGTCGTCGTGAAGGACGGCACCACGTACGGCTATGCGGTCGTGGCTCCTGCAGCAGCGGATAAGCCAGTGTTCTTGTTGCTTCACGGGTACCCTAGCTCGAGCTACGATTGGCGTAACCAGATCCGGACCTTGTCCGCGGCCGGCTATGGTGTCATCGCCCCCGATCTACTAGGTTACGGTGACACGGATGCTCCCGGGGGTGTGGGGGCTTATCGGTTCAAGACTATGTCTCAGCACATGTCAGATATCCTCGATTCCGAGGGAGTATCGGCCTGTATCGCCGTTGGCCATGACTGGTGAGCTCGCCATCAACCCCCAGGGGAAAGAGGGCGTGAAACTGAATCGGTCGCCAATCTTGCTGACTATTCTTCTCGCAGGGGGTGTGGCTTGCTTTCTCGGCTAGTGACGTACATACCTGATCGGCTGATTGGAGTCGTGTTCCTCTCCGTCAGTTATCTTCAGCCGGGGTTGGTTTGGGACATTGGTAAGGGGTCCTCTTATCGATTTATCTTTGCATCCGGGGGAGAGAAGCGACGAAGAAGAAGAAGACCAAGAAAACCAAGAAGACTCGACCCCACTGACTCGCTTATGAGATAAGGGGAACTCATCCAGCTCGGCCGCGAGGTTAATGGATACGAAACGCACGGCTATTGGCTCTGGCACGGCACAGAGGAGGCCGTTCAGGATTGCGAAGCCCAGGTAAGGCAGATTCCCTGCCATTTTCTCCCTTGTCTTTCTCCGTCATGTCACACGCATGGGCTTACAAGTAGAATCTCTCTCCCCACTCTAGCCGGCATCGGTCTTTAATCTCTTGTATCCAGCCGACCCCGAGGACTGGAAGAGGTACTTCGCCCCCGTGGGAAAGGCAGCCGAGTATGTTCGGACAGGACAGCTGGCCCCGCTGCCATCATGGTTCAGCCTCGATGAGTACACGACGCGGGACCGCATCTTACAGATGAATGGATACCGTGGCCCTCTTAACTGGTACAAGGCCGCCATGCAGGGCCTCAACCTTCCTGACGAGCGTGAAATCTCGGAAGTGGACAAGGAATGCCGTGTCCCTACGTTGCTGGTTGTTGGCGACCAGGATTATGTGCTGCTTGCCGACGCGCAGAGCGAGAACACCAAGAAGTGGGCGAGGGATCTCCGTATCGAAACACTCGACTGCGGACACTGGATCCAGCTCGAGAGGCCCGACAAGCTGCAGGGCTTATTGGAGGGATTTGCCGCAGAAATCGGCAACGGAACATCCTAGACCACACGGATGATGATGTGACAGCCACGTCTACTGCACGTACGTGAGCGGGCCGGAAAAGATCAGATGGACAGCCAGCCAGCCAGCTAAGAATCCGGATAGCTGTCAAATCGGAGACATCAGATGCAGACAATCTTACGGAATAGAAAAGAAAATTTAGTCCACGCAAGGATCCTGCGATGGTTATGCTCCTCCCTTTGACTGGGCTCCCCTGGCTCGCGAATTGAAAACAAAAGAACCACTAACCACCTTGATATAGCGGCTCAGGAGTTTTGATCGATTGCTGTAAGAGACTAATAAACACGAGCCCTGCCCCCGAACGCAACAGGGCAGCACTCTGTCTTGACTCAGTTGTTCTCGCACGTGTGCGCTGGCTCCCTACAAGCCCGTTCCCATCATAGTCACGAGTTTCGGACATGCTTCCCTGCTACAGATTGACCAGTGATAGCATCAACGTCTTTCAGCATGTTTGTGCCTCGGCTTCTCAATCGTCTGCATACCAAGCGTTGCGATCAGCGGTCTTGGCACCGAGAAACAGACATTCGAAGATTGACTAACAGCGTACTTTCTTGGGTCTACGGCCCTCGCTGCTCGCATGCGCATGCACCTCTTCGTCGCTCGAGAGGCTTCCTCAACCGCGTATGCTCCTGAGAATCTGCTTGGGTATCCTGTCGGCTGCTGCTATTGGGGATCTCCATGATGGCCCTACTGGTCCAGGAGCCGGCAAAGTGGGAAACTGTCTCATCGAATAGGACCTTGCAGAAATTGACATAGTGTACACCCGAAAGACCCCCTCCCTGCAGTGACTCTCTGTGCGAAAGTGGACACACAAGGCATACACGAAGAAAAGTCATACCATTCTCCTGAGAGCCAAGAATGACTGCAACTACAGCGCCAAGATTTCGAGGACATGAAAGAGAACATGGGGCCTAAACTAAAGGGTCAAGAGGCAACGTCGCTAGAATCATATGCCTTGCTTAGGCCATCGGCCGCCCCCCTTTCGGTTATAAGATACATCAGCACAAATTTCCAACCGCCTCCGCAAGCCCAAAAGTTCCCATGTTGGGAGGATGGTGTGGGAGATAAAAGACCGATTGGTGAGACGTACTGATGAGGAAAGTCCTCTTTCTGCCCAGCCCTTGCGAGACCCTCTTTGGCGGATTTTGCTACTCTGCTAGGTTACTTTCCCAAGAAAGGTACCGAGGTACGTTGCCAAGGCGGTCCCTCTTAAGGTCGCACAGGTACACAATATGAAGAAAAACACGTAAATCCCAAGAGAGGTACAACGAGCACGCCCTCTTCTGTTTGGAAATGTATCTGTATGTTGACTGGATTGAGGGGAACCCTTGCTGAGCTTGACTCCGCCCTGACCTGACTCCACAATTGTGAAATATGTTGGAGCAGGTGCAAAACATGGTTGAACATGGTCATTCGACCGGCTGCGTGCTCATCTATCATGGATCAGCAGTGAAGTAGCACCCAAGTGGTAGATGTTGCGTCTTTAAATGTGGAATTAGGCCTTAGCAGGCGTTGATTAGGCAATGCATGTATTATTATTGGACAAAAGTTCCAACATCTCATCCCGCATCTTACTTTCACTTCGCCCCCGATATCCTGACACTCGTTGCGACCGACGGCTTAATCGACCCTGCT
>PUHP01001451.1:0-11337 GCA_006783085.1 Colletotrichum shisoi | reverse complement strand
TCTAAGCTAGAGGTATTAGTAAGTTAGCCTATAGGCTTACTATTATTAAGGCTAAGAACTATAAGCTTTATATAAGGATAGAAGTACTAAGTAAGTACTAGAAGGTAAAAAAGACCTAACTACGTCTTAGAGGGTTACTTAATACTACTAAAGTAAAAGTACTATAAGTAGAAAAGGGTAGTATTAATACTAGAGGAGAGAATAACCCTTAGAAGGAGGGTTATACAGAAGGTACTAAACTACACGCGCAATAATATAGTAATTACAGAAAGTCTAGACATAACATACAAACCTATAAAGTAGTTTAGGATAGTAATAAAGAAGAGGGTAATAAGTAGTTTTAATTGATTTTGTATGTTGTAGTTAAATTAACTTATATAAAAGATAGAAAGGCAGTAGACGTACACAGCTTACTATAATGCGCAGCTTACTATGTATGTACGTTATTATAGTTATAAAGAAATTAAGCTAATTTTATAAATTTAATATAAAAAAAGTACTTTTTACTAAAAAAAAAGTTACTAGTATTAAAATAAATTTAGTATTAGAGTATAAGATTAATCTAGTTCCAAAGAAAAGTAAGGTAATACCTAGCATAGGTAAAAGTAAGGTAGTAGTAGCCTATACTTTATCTTAGTTAATATAAGCCTAGTTACTACTACAAAGTTATTACTAGATCTATAAATAACCTTATACTAACTAACCTTTACTAACCTGTAATATAAACTAATACTCTTGTCTATTAGAAGATGCTGCTGTCATTCGCTACTGATGATGACTTGTCTTCCTTGAGCACCTCTCACGTCGTTCAACCACGGCCACCATTTGAGACAATCCAGACGAGTTCAAGGATGCCGCATCCGCAGACAGGTATTGGCGTTGAGGTCCAGGAACTCGTCGCCCAAGTTGGCTCTCTGGCCAGAAAGGAGCGCAGACGGATTCGGAAACGCGAGCACTCATCGAGACATGACATTGAGCAGTCCATCAACGCCATTCGAAGCGCGGAGCAGCTCCAGGCCAGACTGTGCGAAATAGAGCTCCCGGGGGAAGTAGCAGTTATCGACTCGGGCGATGACATGCCACCTACGGACCATCTGTTGAAGGCAGCCGAGGCATACAGATGTACCGGGCTGCTTCAGCTCTACCGGAACTTCCCCAATCTTGTCTCGCATGGCACGTCGCCCGTCAATCTCACGAGCCCTTCAACCTGGTTAAACGCGACCGGAGACGCCGATCTGAAGTCGCCTGAATATTCTCGAGTAACCCTGGATACATGGCTAACCAGTCTCGCCCTCCACGTGCTCGATCTTGTGGAGGAGATCCCGATTTCCTCGCGGTCGAGGTCTATCCAGCCACTTCTCCTCGTCAGCATCTGCAGCGAACTCTCACTCCGTCGCACTTTTGCGTCGACGCCGTCCATGGAAGAAAGCTTCGTGGAGAGCATTCTCTCCAGTCCGAGGATGAAGCAATCACCGACATTTACCGACGTCCTCCACGCGAGACGACTCATAATATCAAGGCTGTCGTCTTTCGAGGGTATTTTAGCTGCTAAACCAATACGACAAATGTTGAAGCTCGTGAAGGAGACTTGGGCCTGTATGGACGACCGACAAGCTGATATATACTGGATTGATGTTATGATGGAAAAGGGATATGAAACGTTGATGGGCTGACCCTTGGTGGACGTGGGTGTCGAGGTACCACAGCGGTAATGCCAAATGGTGATTGATGATTCGATGGGTAAAGATAGCGCCACATTGAAGTTGTTTTTTGATGTACTAGATTGGCCTCCAATCGATCAGGCAACTTTCTTTCTTGTGATTCCTCGACTAGGTTAACTATTAAGAATGTAGTGAATAATCTACGTCTGATGACTGCAACTCGTGGATAGCCCACGGCAACACCGACAGGCCTTGTTTGTCACGTAACAAAACGACGCTGTTAGTTACGTAGGTAGTAACTAACGCCTTATATCTCGTGACACACCCCCTAGTTTTATACTATAGTGTAGAACTAACTAACTAACGCTTTAAACCTTCTAATTAGGTACGTGTTGCTAAAGTCTAGGTGGTTAAAGCTACAGACCACAAGTGTTAAAAACGTCTAGGAGCGTTATAGGAATTAAACCTATAGTGCTTAAGAATTAGAAGCTTAAATCACTACCTGGACTATTGTGGCACAACAGCAGTAGGACTGGGCTTATAACTGTTACGTAACAAAACGACGCTGTTAGTTACGTAGGCAGCAACTAACGCCTTATATCTTGTGACATTGTTATTGCCTGGAGTTTGCGAAACGATTTCCTTATTTCCCGGATGTTTGTTGTATTATGAGGATTAGAAGCAACCAAGATTAGACATAATCAGGGCAACCTTCAAAGACAATCCGTCTGCAGACAGTAAATCTTCTGATGCTGAAAAGAGCGTAGAACGGTAGTAGGGTTCCTATGTTGGAGATTAACTCCCAACCTAGCCACTCTGTCTGCTATCATTTGTCTGGAAACACACAGCGCATGCGTGGTCTGTACGTCCTGCTATCCAATCCGTCCATACAGCTGAACGTCTTGTCGTAGTCGGCGTCCTTGAAGCAGTTGAACTCGCCTACCCCCTCGCATTTCAACGAGCCAAACCCGTCCTGCTTGGCCTTGTATGCGCACTTCTTGCGTCCGAAAGCCTCTCTTCCATCCCTGGCCTCCATGCTGGGTGGCCAAGATCGGTCGTCCCCGAATGTCATGAGTTTCCACCCCAGGCGTTGAACCTCGCAGTGCTCGATGGTGCTGTCGACAGTCACCGGAAACATGATAAGCATCTCGCCAACAGCTATCGTCTCCGACCCGCCCGCCATGACTTCCTCGTGCATGACGTAAACCGCCTCGGACTTTTTCGGCCCAAAAGACACTCTCGGCTCTTGCCCAGGTTTCGGGCCTTCAGACGGTGTTGACGGTGTTGGCCCCGCCGGCACGATGACGGTTGCCGTGACTACCGTGACGGTCTTCACGACGGAGCGCTGCACCGAGGCCGTGACCGTGACCGTGACTCGCTTCAAGGGCGGCGCTGACGAGGAAGTCGTTGGTTTTGATGAGCTGAGTGGTATCGGCGGGCCAGCCACGTAGATCGTCGTGAAGATGGACACACTCGATCGGGATGAGGAAGCCCCCAAAACGGGTGTTCCTGTGTTCGCAATGCCTGTTGCCGTTGCGTTCGAGGGCAACCTGGCCGAGCCGAGAGTGGCCGTTGCGCTGCCGCCAACCGTTGGAAGCATCGTCCCGTTCCAGGACTGGGAAGCCGTCGGAGACGAATAAGACGTAGGAGACGGCTTCGTCACGCTGCCGCTACCGCTGACGTGCGTCGTCAGGGAGCTGTTCCATGGGAGAGGCGCCGCAGTACCGTTCGCATATGACGAACCCGGCGGAAGCGACTGTGTTCTGCCTCCGCTGCCACTCAGGGTCGCCGGGCCTCCGGGCATCCCTTGCCCGGCTGAGGTCGCCAATGAGGGGGATACTGAGCTCATGGATCCGCCGCCAGGTGCAGGTTTACCCTTGATCGGACATTCCTGTCTGGAGTATAGCTCACCGGGATACTGCGGGCGTAGTTGATCGGAAAAGAACTGGCCGTCTAGCGCTGACCACTCGTCCAGGAACTGCGAATCGGGTGTTGTTCTGAAAAGGGGATACTGATCAACCCATATGCGCCACGAGGCATCATCTGTGCAGCGACCTGCTGGCTGGTACTGTAGCATGACCTTCCCTTGAGCCGTGTGGAGGATTCTGTCTTGGAGCGTGTTCGACCAGTACAAGTCGCTCAGTTCGCCGTTTTCTCTGTGATAACGTTCTTCTTCGGTGAGCTGCTCTTGGGGATAGAACCGGACGAGTGACTCATCATGATAACGCTGGGGAATCGCTTCGAGGATATCGTCGACGATGCGCCTCACTTGCGGATATACGGGCATACCGCCCCCTTCGTAATCGAGCTGTACCGGTGGCCCCGCGCTTCTTCCTTCATCAGGTTCCACAACTCGGCGACGGGGGGTGATTACAAGGATGCGGACGGGGAACGCCACCGCGTCGTCGTCCGAGCCGAAGACTTCTCCTATGTCTCGGCGCTCGGGATGGTTCCTGAGATCGTCGATTCCATACCGAGCATACTTGGTCCAGTCGTCTTGGGCTTGTCGTCCGGTCCTCCACCCAGACAAGGCTTCGGCGAAGAGTGTCGCGTCGGAGATCGTCTCCTCGTAAAACTTGCCCATCCACGCGCCTCGGTCGCTGATGACCACCACCACCGTGCACCCTACGAGGCCCTCGATGGCCAGAGTCTCAACCTTGTCTCGAAACAGGACCCAGTTGGACCGGACGGTCGTCAGGCTCTCACGCTCGTTCGGCATTGGGGGACCGTCGAGCACAAGCTTAGGCTGGTGGTGGCTGAGTCCGAAGTTCATCCTCCTGCGCATGTAATCAAATTCCATCTCCATAAACTCGTGATACCCTCCCGGATAGTCGGCTGGGTCTCTCCATTCTCCACGGCTTGGTTCCCCGCGGCTCAAGAGGTTTGGGCCCGCCGACCTGCGCTCCGGCTTCTGGGGGCGGGCGGCATCTGCAGCCGCTGATGCAGGCGGCTGGAAAGCTTGACATGCTCCGTTGCCACAACCGGGGCCACAAAGGGGATCCGACGGCCTCGGATCAGAGGTTCTTATGGTGGTCACTGTTGCTACCGAATTGAGGACGCTGCAGCCGGCGATGGTGGTGTATGCGCTGGTGAGACACGTCGTTTTGGCGTCCGTATACGTACGCGTACCGTCCTTGACGCCTGTTGGCAAACGGGATGTCAACATCATTGTCTTGTAGGTATCATAAGGCTTCTAGGCAAGACTTACTTCTGGTGATGGAACAGAAAACTGTCTGGTGGGTAGCAGTGACAGTGACAGTGCAGGATGAAGTTGTGGTGGTGGACGTTGCAGAACTCGCTTTGCTGGACTTCTTGTCATCGTCATCCTCATCCTTGTCGTCTTCCTTGTCGTCGTCCTTTCCATCGTCTTTACCACCATCTTTGTCGCCCTTCTTGTCGTCCGTTGGGCAGTTGCCGATCCTGAGTCCCAAGAGCCTGATGCAGAACTGGGGAACCGGAAGCTTGATGGCAATGTTGGGGGGGAAGCCTTTGAAGCACCCAAAGCAGATAAGAGGAGGGCCAGTAAACGGGAAAATGACTACAAAGATTCAGTATTGTGTCCCTGGAACGGTTTCCAATTGAACGAGAGTCTTACTTGGGACTATGGTTGGATCACTGCCACCAGGCGATGTTGTTGTGACGTAGTGGGGGGTGGTCAGCGTGATACCAGTGACAGTAAACAGTGAGGCGCCTGGTGGGAGAGTCGTGATAGTTGGGTGGTCACTCGTTGAAACCGAAGAGCTGACTGTAGGCATCGTGTGTATGGTATTGGTACCCGGAGTCCAACTCGCCGTTGGCATCGGCATCGGAGGCAATATTCTGGGAACAGTCGGCAGTGAAGAATTCATGTGCAAAGTCGGTACATCGAGGCCCGAACTTGTTGGAGTGTCACTCAAGGACGATGGTATGGGTCTCGGTCTTTGCAACGATATTGTTGACGGGTGCGGGACCACCGCCAATGACGTCAAGGAAGATTCAGCAGGAAAACTTCCAGGCTTCGAAATTGTCGTGGGAGCTTTGCCGAACGATGTCATGGTGGTGTTCGTCCATGGAACGTTGCGGTAGCTTGTCGAAGTCAGGGGCGTGGAAGCGTTGGCCCAAGTAAGCCGGGGAGGGGATTCTTGAGAAGGTCTCGAGGAGTTGGTCAAACTGAACGTAGCCGTCTCATGTGTCCGAAAGGTCTTGGAAGATGGACCTTGTGTCTTTTTTTGCTTGTCAGCATTCTTTCCGGAGAAGTGTCCCAACTCAACTCACGATCGTTGTATTCGGATAACGGGTAGCGCTTGTGGGAATGCAGAGATCGGATCCGACCATACATGTCGATTGCACGAGTGGTTGCGACGAGTTTCTGAGATCTCGAACGGCCTGGTTCTGCTCATGATCCAGCAGTGCCTCGGCCTGAGGAGCTGCCCAAACCACGAACAGGGCCGCAAAGAACTTCAATACCATGATGGGTGAGAGTGTCCTTGTCCGTGTGATTGCTGCTGGACAGGTCTGCGGAAAGCAAAAGGAAAGACAGCTTGTCTCACAGGCCTGGGTTTCAGGTTCGGCTTCTAGTCTTGAGTAGATGCCGAGCCAATCTTATATGGCATGTCTTCTCCGAGCCAAATATTGTCGTTCCACAAGTGTCGTGACGAAAAGATTCTCGATGTTCTAACTAAATAAAACTTGTAGCATCAAACAAAGTGAGAAGATGCAGAAGAATCATGCCCAACGTATGACAGTGTCTGTGTTCGGATGTAGTTCGTTCTGCACAGAGGTCTCTTCTTTTTGTTTCCATCCTTACACAGATATCAACAGTCATACGAAGGGATGGCGGTGCTTTAGAAAGCAGCAAACGCCTTTCCGTTTTCGGCTCATAATTCGACTGAGGGCGGGCATGAGCCTATTGACTCAATTGATGCCAGTTTGACAGTACCAGTTAATGGCAGATTATCCCTGCAAACCTGCTCCCAGAAGATTGACCTACCTTTAATTTCTAGGCGTCATTCTACAACTCCAGCCCATCACTGGTGGTGAAACTTGGCGTTAAGTAAGTGGCAGATTACCAGTGGCGACTCCTGCAGTTACAGACGCTGGGTGATGGCACGCGGCCAGGTTTAAGCCAAAGCTGTCGAATTTTGAAAATCTTACGTCGCAAATGAGTATATATAAGAGAATTATCAATGTATGTTTCCTGGAAATGAACAAATTTTACGGGTGGGTGGTCAAAGAAATACAAATGCAAGGTACATAAGGAGCAGCCTGGCCCTGGTCAACATTTTGCTGTGTGAATTGCTTCCTTTGTGCATGCTGGCACTGGAGCCCAAATACTAGGCATAATAGGCTCTTCTTTTCTCCCTGGCCAACATCCTGCGCAGTATAGAGTTTGGTTCCGGTTGCAGGTCACCAGCAAACAATGGAAACAGCCGGCCCATGGGCCATGGCTCCGATTGAGGCAACCTGTCCGTCACACACAGCCTGTGACTCTACGCAGGGGGTTTCCGCATCAAACAAACTAAATATTCCAACCCAGTTTCAAGTATTACCAGATTGAAGAAGAACGCTAAACCAACAGGTGGTTCTTGCTCAAGTCTTGTGGGTTTCTCAAGCTGTGGAACAGCTCAGCGAGCTCACGTCCTTGGCGATGTCTGCAACTGCGATGAGATCCTACGACTAGAAATGGTAGTTAGGGTAAGTTCTATGACGTGTGTTCATATATGGAGGTGTGATGATGCATACTTGGTCCCCTTGATGGAGGAATCAGGTCGGAAGTTCCAGCTCGATCGAGCGCTGATCCTTGCGTATCGGTCTTGAGGGACGAGTGGCTCGCTTTTACTGGGTTAACCGGATGATAGAGATCTCAGACAAGCTGGTTAAGCCTTGAATTGGTCATCATAATCTCTGGACCAAATCTTGGAAAAGAAGATATCATGCTCCCGGTCGACGAGAACGCTTTTTATCTCAAATAGCCAGCCACAGCTGGGATGAGTAGAAGATATGCTCTCACTGGATCAGCGGCATTTAGTGGAGTACCTACCGCCTTATTGTTTTGCTTTGTGGTTCAGTCATGTGGAATGGCTACTTCACGCATCAGAGCGTGAGACCCAGCTTGGCCAAGAAGACAGACGACTTACACATCCGCTGATGAAGTCGATGTGCACTGTGCCGGGGACATCATGTGGAGACTGGAAGTTGGAAAAGGCCAATGACATGATAGACTTCATGGGTAAGGGGTGTCACGGCGGGATGCCCGGGCTTCTCCCGACACAATCCATCGAGATATGCCCTCCGCCCCGCCTCTTCTTGTTCATGGAGTCTCTCTCCAACTCACTTCTTTTGACCAGCCAGCCAGAACACAGTGTCAAGTGATCTGCTCGCACTAAGACGGGCTTCGCTTGCTCGTATAAATGGTCCGATGATAGCTTCTCCCACCCTAATAATCATGGATTTGTTTCTTTTCTGCGCTGGATTCGGCAGATTCCCGCCGGTTCTTAGCATGGATAGTTGGAGAATCCTCGTACTGTGTAATAGATTGAACTTTCCTGCGGCTACAATCTCCTTTTCTTACCAACGCTTTCGTCACTGAACTTATAGTCCCAAACTTCAGTCGGCAACCCAACCATGGAACCTCGATTCAGGCAGGAGATTCAGCAGGCCAGTAGGCACACAATGAGGAAGGGCTCCCCTTCTCCCTGTAGTGATAAACATTACCTTGTTCCAAAGCCGGAATTGTCCCACGCCCTGTTTATCTTTATCTTCATTCTAGTCCCCAAGAGTCGCGCCCTTCTTGAAGCAAAGTCGAGCATGACATAAAGTTACTGACGCCTTCCAGATGATGTACATTGCGGGAGAAACACAAGATGCCTCCATCCAAACCATTAAGCTCATTGAGGACATCATCCGAGACAAAGTCGTTCACATGGTACCTCTCCCTTCCCCTTCATCGTCCAGTGACTGTTCCAATCTCATCTTGGAACAGTTGAAGACAGCACACGACCTCGCGGCCCGTCGTGGGTCTCGCGTCATCTCCAACACCGATGTCATCTTCCAAGTCCGTCACGACAACGCTCGCATCGAGCGCCTCCGCACCTTCCTCACCTGGAAAGCAATAAGAAAGGCCGTCAAAGACTCGGAAGACAAGGGAGGCTTCCTCGACGAAGCCGAATTGGACGACGGCGTCGTCCTAGGCCCGATGGATGACGCCCCGGCCAGCAGGGCTAAGTTCCCTGCCGTTGCGTTTCCCTGGGACGTATCATCCTTGTTTTCCGAGCCAGTGGCCGAGTTCGGCCAGGACGACCTCATGGACGTCAGCAGCAGCGAAGCCGCCCTCGAAAAACTGCGCAAGAACGACGAGCGGACCCGGGAGATGACGGTCGCCGAGTATGCAACGTGGTCGGAGTACCGCCACGCGTCGCTGACATATCGCAAGGCGAAGCGGTTCAGGGAGTGGTCTGGCTTGGGCATCATCGCAGAGAATAAACCCAACGATGATGTGATGGACACCCTGGGCTTCCTGACCAGTGAGATGGTCCAGAAACTCACTGCTGAGGCATTGAGGGTGCAGGGACAAGAAATTGGCTACAACGAGAAGAGCGCCTTGACCGGCTCTGGCTCAGATTTAGTTCAGAAGCCAAGGGGCTTGTTTGCCGAGTCCGAAGGGGTGAGGAAGGCTGTCGACGAGAAGCATGTTCGGACGGCGTTCCAACGGTTACAAAAATTGCGGAAGAAGCGACGAGCTTTGTTGCATAGTAGGAGACCTGCTTCTTCACTTTCTCTGCTCTAACGAGTGTGCAACACGGTAACGACTTGTCCCGTTACTAGTCAAGACAATGTTCAGATCACCGGCAAGACATGTTGAAGCATACGAAAGAAACCCTGTAGTTAGATACGTCGTTCGTTGCCAAGAGTCTCCTGGTGCCCTGCAAGCCGCCGAAGAATTGTCTCGGGGCATCGTGAATCATCGTCGGTTTGAAAGGCAAGCACATGTTTAAACGTGTCGTTGGCATAATCTTTCTATCGAATGAGTCACAATGAATTACCTGTGTCAAACACGATCGATGCCGGAAGCTCTACCTCGATGTCTTCCGTGAGCCACCTATGAAAAGGTTTACTATTTCTCTCTGTTCTTCATTCTCGCATTGAAACGATTTCCACCTAGTTACATCATTCGCTCAGAGTCATGACCATGATGATGCCTAATAAACAGACAGCCTCAATGCATTATGCAGGCACGACTCGTGACGAGTTTCCATATCCAAATCCAACGAATCACAAGCGCAGACCTGCTGGCTCTTGGGTGTGCCGCGCGAGGCGCTCTTCATCATATCCGACCAGCTACCAGCACCATCACGTACAGCCGTTGCCTTGACCTGCAAGTCCGTCTTCGCATCCCTTTTCCCGGCTCCAAGGAAGAGGTGGATTCTACTCTCCTGCTGCTGGAAAAAGATGCACCGAACTGGTACTTGTGTTTTGGATGCGTACGACTTCAGCCCTGGCCCCTTGGAGCGCAATAGAGAAGGAGGTTTGCGGGGGCAGCTTCATCCAAGCTGCAATCCGGTGCGACAAAGTGAGCGCGATAGTATCGCTGCTTGGTGCTGGCATTTCCCCACGTCCTCTTCGTGGGCTGACAACGTCAATCTTCTTAATTACATGGAGGCCAACGGTCGCGTGGCTTGGAAACAACGCCCCCGGGATCACCTTTTCCGAGGCGCATCTCGTCATGAACCGGCATTTCTACGGAGAACCTCACGGCCTACCCACCGGACACCTGGAGAGTGTGTTTGAGCGAGCTTGAGAGGTTCATCCCCTTGACTGACGGAAAGACCGAAATCGACCACTTCCCGCTTGCAAGCCACGAACAACGGGGCAGGAGATAATCTTTACGGCCGTCGGGTCAGCGAGCCAAGACAGCATCCGTCAGGCTGTCGCTCGAAGAGGCTGCGACGCAGTGGACGTTTGTTCATCGAAAATCGGCAAAGGTGATCGCCGACGAGCTGTTCATCTGCCGTCATCACAGCATCCGCGAGCCCCAATGCTCCCAAATCGACTTCTTCAAGGTAATCGACAGTCTCAAACTTCCCGTGTATCGCCATGTTCCCGGCGTCAGCGGAACGTCCATGGGTTTACATTATCACGGAACCTGCATGCGTGAGCTCGGAGACACAACCCCATTGACAGGTGAGGGGCCTCGGGCTGACGCACATCCCCACGACGGCATCGGCTCATGCGCTGTTTGCCCTACCAATTATGGGATAGCCATCGGAAGGTTCAGGGGTCGAATGAATCGGAGCCTGGAGATCACCACTTACCACAAGCTTGGAAGCCTACGCACACCCAGTGACCCCGCCTGGTTTGGCATGACACAGGGACACAGTTTGACCCTCCCCTTTTATTCGAGGTCCGTTGGGAGTGTTCGCGAACTTTGGCTTCATGACGGGGAAAAACCAAGGCAGTAAGTAGCGCAAGAAGAGCTTGGCGGTTCCGTGACTGCCGGCCCGCGGGCACACTGGGCGTTTTGGTTTGAGGATCTCGGAGATGATTTCGAGGGGCACTTTTGAGGAACAACAAACACTGCCTATCCCATCAAACGCGGCAAGGCTACATACCCACTTTTTCCCCCGCAATACGGTTACATGACCAGAATACATGACGCAACGACATTTATCCCTATGTTGTTTTGTATGGCATTACCACC
>PUHP01001450.1:0-11340 GCA_006783085.1 Colletotrichum shisoi | reverse complement strand
GATAGGTATCTACATTGTCTGCAGTAGTGTAGTCAACGCTAAGGAAGATAAAGGATCTAGCTAGCTAACTAAAGCTATTCACAAAGCTAAATAATAACACTAGTACTTAACGCCTCCTTTTTATAAAGGTAAAAAAAGGCTTTAGTAAGTATTCCTATAACCTAGCTACTACCTAGCACAAGCTAGAGCTTCTACAGGCCCAAGTCAACAATACTACAGTAAGGAAAAGAAGGGTAGTCTAGATCAACCTAAATACTAAGTTTGCTAACATTAAGGACATCTAGCAGGCGCAAATCAAGGCTGGTAATAAAGAGGATAATAAAGCTAAATCTAGCGCCTCTAATAACCCTAGTAAAGCTAGAAGCTGTATTATAGTGGCATCTAGACGAAGTCAATAATTAATTGAACACACTGGTGCTGGTGGGAATACCCTCATTTTGGGGTGGCCAGGAAGTGGGGGGGGCCAGGAAGTGGGTGCTCTGACTTAGATGAAAAGCTACACATCTCGCGAGTCGCAACTCTTACGTACCAGACATCTACACCTTCCTCAGCTTGACATAACACGACTTCGGAATCGTCGTGAGCCCATCCGTCGAGGCCCAGCTGCCCAGCTCCGCACTCAGCTCCCCGAGCTCGAAGCTCCAAATCACCAGGAACAGCACAGTCTTCATCTCCAGGTACGCCAGCCTGCGCCCGAAACACCCCCGCGGGCCGTACCCGAACGTCATGGTCGGCCCCGCGTTCGTATCAAACGCCTCCCTGCCCTCCGCGTCCCCCTTCAGCCACCTCTCCGGCACGAAGTCCTCGACGTTCTCCGCGTCCCACGTCCCGACCCTCTTCTGCGCGCTCTTGCCGCTCTCCGTGCGCTTCGTCTCGTCGACGGGCACCGCCGGATGCAGGTAGCCCGGCCCGTGGGCCAGGAACATGACCGTCGTGCCCTTTGGTATGGCGGTGCCGAGGATCTGCGTGTCGACGGTGGCCTCGCGGCTCATGATGGGGAGCGTCTTGCAGCAGCGGAAGATCTCCTCGATGACGGCGTCGAGGTAGGGGATCTGGGCCTTGAGGATCTCGGCGACGGGCGGCGGGCGGTCGGCTGAGGGGAAAGCTGCACGGATGTCGGCGCGCAGACGGGTCTGTACGGGCTGGTATTGGGTGAGGAACTTGATGCCCCATTGCGTTGCCGAAGAGGTCGTGTCGTGGCCGGCAATAAGGTAGCCCAATAGCTGAGAGAGGAAGTGAAGTGGTCAGTATCCAGTATTGAACGATGCTGCATGTTCATCTACACATACCTCGTCCTTCACGGTGTCCGAGTAGTAATCTGGACTTCTCCCTTCCTTCTCTGCAATCGCCTTCACCCTGATCAAAATCTGGTCCATTGCACATCTCGGCGGCTCCCCGGCCTCCATCCTCTCCACTGCGCCCCCCAGCTCCCGAGCCTCCATGACGGCTCTCGCGGCGAAAGCTTCTTTCATCAGCCGCTCCCTCCGCAGCAGCCAGAGTTTCAAACCAGGGATCGGCGCTCTCAGTATCCTACCGGCGCTTTCGGCCAATGCGGCGAGAGCCCTCGTCAGTGGCTCTGCCGCTAGGTTCTCGATCTTGACAGGTAGGTCTTCGTCGCCGGTCGTTGCAAGCGGCGTCGGAATGGGCTCAAGGTGGGCGATATTGCGCGCCGTGATGTTCTTGGTCGGGTCGGGGTTGAACGCGACGGACAGGATGATATCGAGGGCCGCGTTATGGATGTCTCTACCAGCCTCAAAGGGCCTCCCGTTGCTGAGTCTGCTCTTCTGTGTCCAAAGCTCCACGAGTCGCGTGGATTTATCATAGATCTCAGGCGCCGATACCTGTCAAACCCTGGTTAGCTACTACGCTCTGTTCGAAAAAATGACGTTGTCGTTGAAGTAGGAAAACTCATCCTCCTCACCTCGTGCAGAAACCCCGGCGCCATCAGGTCTTTCGTCAGCTCCCGGTTCTTCTTGAACCTGGGGTCGTCATCCGCCATGACGATGCGATGGTTCGGGATCACGCCGAAAATGTGCTTGAAGTTGCTGGCTCGTTTGAACTCGGACATCCGCCGGGTGCAAATGTCCTGCGATTCGATGGGGTCGCCGCAGATGACGACGGGAGGCTTGAATGGGAAGATGAAGATCTGGACGAGGGGGCTGTTGTGTCGGCGGACCTGGTCGACGAACCACTCCCGCCGTGATGGGGTGGATGCGACGTTCGGGATGTCGCCCAAGACCCTTTTCGCCGATTCATGGTTGTATGGGATCTCCTTCAAGGGTTTCGGAAGAGCCGCTCTGTGAAGGACGTACAGCAAGAACGCGGCGCCGGCGAGTATGGACGTCCAGCTGAGGAGTGCGCTCTTCAGGCCATCAAGCGGCCCATATTCGGTTCGGTTCCCCATTTCGATATCTTGAACACGGCTTGGAAGGATGGTGTCGAGTTCGTTCGGCAGTGGCACGATGACGGAAGACAACCGAGCAGAAGTGCGCCTTCGTGGGCAGCGCTTTATAATACTGGCCAGATGTTATAGGGTTCTCGCCACATCATCGAATCCTTGAGTCTTGGCTGGTGGGTGGTACTACGTCCAGAACAGGCTTAGAGAGTCTCCTCCAGGGGCGTGAGCTGACTCTGCGAGAATTTCAGGATGTTGGTGGCGTCCGAGGGATGGTAGGTAGATGGACCAATTGCAAAAGGGGCATGTCAGCACTCGAGAGTTCTGAGTCCGTATTACCCGAGATTATTGGCTGTAAGCAGCAATGCCATCAGTGTGACAGCCAACCACCGGGTTTTCTTGAAGACGCCGGCAGCAGTGGCAGGATTCCTGGGCTGTTCCATGTGGTCAGATTTTAGCAAGACCTTGGCGTAAGACCAGACATTAATATGACTAATCTCAGTGTCGTGCAGGAAGGGAATGGAATCGCAAAACCAGTTTCTGATGATGTCTTTTCCCCTGTCGATTCTAGTCAGCATACACTAGATAGGTGCATTTGTCATCTCTGCTCATTGACACGCCGATATTCGAGCTGGGAACAACGTGTTATACGGATTTGACCTGAGTGAAACCAATCAAATACATGACAACGTTCTGAACTGAACGTTTCTATCTGATTTAAACACAGAATGCATGATACATTTCAATTGCCATTACGAGCAACCCTGCAGGTTACCTGCTACATTTTTTTGGATCAAGCCATGCGACTTGAGGGCAAGATTCGAAACATGACATATTTGTCACCATTGGAAAGTCAGAAATGGTACTGGGAAGCAAGCATGTGACTCCCCCCGTTGAATATTAGACAAGGGCCGCCGAAGGGATTACTCGTATTTGTTGCTGCGGGTTACGCCGTGCCGTTTCCGCTTACTGCGGCGACGAAATGGGCTTCTTGGACATGGTCTGCTTGAAGGCCTCGAGCGCGACCTCGGGCTGGTACGCCGGAAGCTCGTGGCCGGCCTCATACACCACCAGCCAGCTCAGGTTCTTGACGGTCTTGAACTCGCCCTTCTTCTTCCCGTCCATGTTGAAGGCCTTCGTTTCCGCCTTGTCGAACTCTTCGCCTCCGACCTTCTTCACCACTTCGTAGTTGCCGATGTAGTTGCAGATGAAATCTACCCGAGGAAGGTTAAGTGATGTTGCCGTTAAAGAGGGGGTGAGCGAGGCCTTCGTCGCATGTGACTAACCGGCGTCTCCAGCCCAGATAAGGACCCGGACATCTTTATTTTTCACCTCCTGAAGCTTCTTGAGGAAAGATCTCTGAGCTGCAGTCCGCGTCAGTGTTCACATTCTCCCAATCACAACGGGGCCCGGGCCTTACCGTCACCGGTGGAAGTAAACTTGTCATAGGCCGCCTGAGCACACTCCTGGTACGACGAGTTTGCGCCGATGGCCTTGACGACCTCGGGCTTCTGCAGGTACTTCGCGTACGTGTTGGGCGGGAACTTGTCGTCCTTGGCCCTGACGTCGTACACGTTGAAGGTCTTGACGGCCTCTATGGGGGCTTCCACGGCGTTGTAGCAAGTCGTATCGGCCTCCACGCAGGCCTCGTCCTGGCCCTCGATCTCTGTGCACTTGGCTATCGCCGGCTTGCAGTCCTTCTCGTACAACTTGACGATCTCATCGTGCGTGCTCTGGTCGATGATCTTGTTGTACGTGTTGTTGACGGCGTACTCCAAGTAAGCGGGGTACTGGGCCTCTGCGAAACTCATAGTCAGTACCGCTGTCTCGGCCGTCGTCGTCATTCGTTCGCGGGCGAGGGTCAGCTGCTATGTTACCTGGGTCGATCCAGCCGTTGTTAATTCCAACGGCTACCAACTTGATCTTTTCGCCCTTGACCGCCCCCTTGTCAATGGCCTCGTTCTGGTCCTGGAAGTAGTCGGCGAACTCCGGCGCGAAGTGGCCGCCGTACGACTCGGTGAAGACACCGAAGTCGCGGTTCTTGTAGTCGGGGAACTGGGTATAGAAGGACTGCATCAGGGCCCAAACATTGGGCGCGGCCTTGACTGTGCTGTTTGTATCGCTCGTGCCGTAGCTGAAACCGGCCCCGATCGGCTGGTCCACGTAGAGCTTTGATCGGAACAGTTAGCACAGGCAGAGTAGAGCTCGGAGAGAGACGAGCGGACGAGCGCGGCCGTGTTTGGGGGGGTTTCGCGGGGCCCAATTGTGATGTGAGGCACAACTCACCATGTTTGCAAAGTTGTTCCATGAGTTGGGATTCAAGGTCGGCTCCGCGCCGTCCCCCTTGCCGAACGTGCAGGGTCCGTTTTCCTGGAAGAGGCCGACCATGGAGCTGCATCCAGGTCCGCCATTCAGCCACAGGGCAAGGGGCGCCGTGTTCGCGTCTTTACGCGCTTCGAAGAACCAGAAGAACATGTTCTGGTCGGTTCCTGTAGCCTCTCGTCAACATCTCCCTCCAGCCCACACGTGTGCATGGTGATTCGTGGGACGGGTAACACGGGTTTCTCGCAGTGACTTACCGACATCGAAATAGCCCGAGAACTGCTTGACCCCTTGCGTCGTCTCGCAGATGCCAGAGTCCTGGACAAACCGGGTTCTAGAGTTCGTGGCTGCGTGTTCAAAGACGCTGTAGTTGGTTCCCGCCTCTGACATCAAGCTGTACGACCTGTCGACTGCATAACTCCTGGGCATAACGAGCCCCGCAGCGACCGCGGCCAGGCACAAGGCGGCCGACGGAAGAAAGAAGGAGACGCCCTTCATATTGGTTCCCAAACCCCAAAGAGGAAGAATAGGAGGGAAAGGAGATTCTGGACAAGAAGGAAAAGGAAGACCTAGAACGCCTCACGAAGCTATGATAAGTGAGCGGCCGGTGAGCTGTATTTGAGCTTGGAACGAAGGCGTGCTTCCAATCTGGTGAGGGTTACGGCGCGGGGTCCTCATATAGGTAAGCTGCATTGGCCGATCCTGATGATGAGAGCTTGAATTATGGGCCCCATCGAACCTCACTCCAAAGCCTCGTGCCTCTCCGGTCAACAGACTTCTTCTTATCCTGGTAGGTCGGTGCCGTTCAGTCCTAATCGACCAGGCACGGGGAGATAGCCAGCGGCCACGATGGTCATCAAGTGGCAGATCCGGCGTGGCGATGGTATTCATTTCCAAGAGACATTGCCCCGAAGTTTCCACAGTCGGACATGTTGAGTAAACACTGACTCCCCGATATAGCATCCTAGAGATCCATGGCGAGGTTCATCGCCCTAGGATTAAGAACTATAAGTTCCCTCGTGCTTAAGCATAGGGAAAACCCCACTCCTGGCCTCGACGGAGGGACCCGGGCACGCCAGGTCGAAGAGCCCTGAGTTTGGTGGTTGTGTTTCGTCTGTGTGTTCCGTCTGATGATTTAGAAACAAGAACAAAGTTGGGCGTTGTTTCGTTTGCGGGCCAATCAGTCTACTCCTCCACGATGGAGACTACGATGAAGAGACATTCAGAAGATTGGAATCTCAAAGGAGCTGGCCTTACAGAACGATTGATTGGTTACAGTACGCTGAAGCTGGACTGTCAGCTAGAGATGTCAGATGAGCTTCCCGCGAAAACAAGTCTGGTTGAAAGTATGGCCCCTGATGAAGGTTACAATCGCGACATCTTATTCGCACATTTGCCAACATCTCACGAGGCTTCCATCTGGTACGCTCTAACTGGATGCGCCACCGCGGGGAAACCAAGATAGATGTCCGGCACATCCCCATAGTCAGCCTCGGACAACTTCTACCGACAGAAAACTTGGAAGAGAAACTCTCGCCGACATAGATCGTTCTGTGCAAGAGGTCGATGTTTTCCGGGGACCTCGGCAAGCAAGAGACAAATTGCACCGTTGGGCTGCCGAGTCCCTTGAACTTGGTTTCGGGATCTCGACTCCCGCCCTTCGGCGCCGACGCCTGACCGAATACGTTCTGTTGCAGTGTGGCACACCCTTCTCTTTTGTCTTCGATGCTCTTCTACACTGAAGAGATAGCGGTGAAATGGAGTGACTGGTCGTCTAGACCGTCAAGTACTGTAAGTATTAAGATTAATCACTATTTAGGTAGGTGTTTGCACCCGTTTATTCGTGTCATCGTCGCCAACTGTACGTCCCATCTCAAACCTTGGACGGCTTTTCCTGCGTCATATGTGCCGGGTCGCTCTTCGCGATGCTGTTTATCTCGCTTTCACTATCGCCAATCACGCCATTGTTCTCCATTTCGGTGATGTTGGCAGTTTGCTCGCCTCTCCAGTCTGCGTTCGTGTTAGCCAGGCAATTTCATACCGTAGAGGGGGAGGAGGGTTTGCATCTAGGAACTTACGTCGCGACTTCCAGGCTGGGACCCCGGCTGCAAACATCTCATCAATCTCTTCGAGTGATTTCTTGGACATCTCTGGCATAAAGAACCAACCCCACACAAGGCCCAGGGCTGAGATGGACCCATAGATCAGACCGACTCTTGAGCCGAGGTTGGCGGGCTCCTGGAGCAGGTAGGGCAAGGTAAATGTTGAGATGAAATTGCAGAGATTTGCCGTCAACCAAAAGAGCATGACGGACTTGTCTCGAAGAGTGATGTGCGGAATCTCGGTCTTGGTCAGTTGCAGACTGTTGTTCAACGTTAGCTTAGCCGTGTTCAACCCTGGTATTTTGCGAGGCAAGCTGAAGAAGAGACTTACGGGCCTCCGAAAGAAACAAAGTGGAAAACCGGGTACATCATCGTCAAGGCGACGATCCCCTTGTTGATGTCCAGCGTGGGATGAGCGATGGTGCCCAAGCCGCCCATGACCATGAGGACCGCCGTCTGCATGAAACCCATGTACAAGAATAGTCGACGTCGGCCGGCCTTGTCGATGATGAACATGAAGGTTATTGCCGTAACGAGCAAAAGTGCTCTCTTGACCATGGTTGCCATGAAGGGGTCGATGACCTTTAGGCTCTTCAAGAAGATGGTGCCGTACAAGTTGGAGAAAGATGAGCCAGATAGCTGAGCCAGAGCTGAAGCAATCAGTCCGTTTCCAGTTCGGCGCTTTTCAAAAAAGAAGAGAAAAAAAAAAACTCGGGTTAGCAGCCAAACGTCTTGCGAGTTATTCCATGAGAACGGCAGCTCACCAGGTTGGTTCCCTTCACCAAATCTTTCCACTTCCCCGTTGTTTCGCTGGTATTGAGAGCCTCTTGAAGAAATTTTGCCTCCTTTTCGGGATCGAAATTCGGCATGGCCCCGTACAAATAGTCCATGTTCTCAACCGCCTTTGCATAGTCTCCTTTTCGGAGCAGCCACCGAGGCGACTCCGGGATGAGGACCCAGAAGAACAGCGAGAAAGCCGGGAAAACGAGACCGATGCCCACTGGGATCTTCCAGCAGTTGTCGTTCGGAATCTTGCTGGTCAAATCGGTGATGATGGACGCGATGAAGGCCGCGAACACGCCGTTGACGCCGTAGATCGCCGTCAACGAACCGCGGACGGCGGCCGGGGCGATCTCGGCCTGGAACATGGGGATCAAGAACGCCTCCATGCCCACGTGGAAGTTGACGATCATTCGGCCGGCGAGGAGTTGATCGTACGTTTTGGCCGTGAAGACGATGATGGTGCCCGCCATGCAGACGATGTTGGTGAGGATGAAGACCAGCCTTCGGCCCCAGCGCTCACCGATCTGAGCACCGACGATCACGCCGACGGCGTAGACCAGGAGAGGGAACGAGTTCATGTAGGCCAACTTGTTGGAGGTGAAGCCAAAAGCCTTCTTTTCGGGGATGAAGTCGCCGAACCTCTGTTCGAATGCTTTTTTTTGCCCAAACATCGTCAGTGTCAGTTGCTCAATCACCCACTCGCGTGTGAGAGGGAGGGATACTCACGGGTCATGGCCTGAATCGTATTGAGCGTTGAAGCCTCATATCCAAAGGTGAAGACGCTCATGCCGAAGACCAAGGTGACCATCAGCAGGTTCGACGTGATGTGGCGCGTCACCTTGTAGTTGTGCCGGTGGAAGAAGTCGAGCATGATGGGCAGGCGTTGTGAGGAGACGTCCAAAAGAAAGAAAATCTCAAGACCAGCTGACTTCTTCTTCTTCTTCTTCTTCTTGTATTGGCATCTACTTTCCCTCTAGCCTCGTCTCACGTGAATACAACACGGTCGACCGCACAACAAGACAGGGCGCCTTTCTCTTTTATGAGTTGACGGCGCGCCTACCGCTCTCCTTCATATAGGAGGCGAGACGGAAATGTCTGGACGAAGTGGGCTGCATCAGGGCTCACGGACGACCATGGAAAACCCAACCCAGACCCTCAGACCTCGCACACTCGTCCATTGAGTCTTTGGATGGTCTCTGGGAGCGTCAACGCTTCCCGAGGGATCCCGTCGGGGCACACCGCGACCAGCACAAGAGCGCTCTGTCCGCCAAGTGTTCTACAGAATCGTTTCAATCCGGGCCGTCACCCTGCTCGAAAGGCAAAACGGCATCCCTAATTCGCGTTCCATGAGATGGTCAGAAGACACTGGGCCTTTTTCTCAACGTCGTCGAATCAACAATGGGACGCGCCGGTGATTGCACGACATGGACCAGAAACCACCCACGATTGTTTCGTTTAAACTAAAGACTTGACTGCCCCCCCCCCCTTCTCCTTCGAGGCCCGCGTCTCGAGAGGTCTTGTGATGGTCCTGAACCAAAGGGGACTCAATCCTTCCCGAGTGACCTGCATGATTCAACTGATCACTTCCATGCAGATGCGATTTGACGGGCCCGGCCCGGATGTATCTCCACTAGTTATCGACCTTTGCTAGATACGGCGGGGTACATTAGTATCGTCCGATCTATCTTCCCTTTGAGTTATGCCGAGAAACTTGCCTCCTGTGAAGACCAATTGCTCCGCCGATCAACCTGGGCCGATACTTCCATCTGTATGCCCAGCCTGCAGTTAGCGGGAACGATCTGTTCCGCCTTCAAAAAGGCTTTCACAGCTGCGGTAAGGCCTAGGAAGTCAGAGTCGGGCTGCTGCTGCGACTCTCTTGATTCTACGGCCATCTCGGTCTCGGAACGGCTGAAGCACTCTCTTTGCAACGTTGGAAGTATCCAAGGCCAACACTAACACGGACAATGACTGAGTACACAGCCAAAGTGGCCAAACGCTCACACAACAATCATGGGATGGAATCAGCTCCATCGGGAAACACGGCCGATGCAGAGTGTTGCAAACTCGCCGCCGCTCCCGTCTCAGGCCACTCTTCTCGGCCGACACGGTTCTTTGGGACTTGAGCTCTCGGCCACAATCTATCGCCCGATGGGCAATATCATCTGCCGACGGGGTCGACCTCCACATCGAGAGCTTCACCCTCTCGACACCAATGTAACCTGACACCGAACCCGTGTGATTGCCATGTCCACGTTTGACGCATCGAGACTCAGATAAACGGCTTTGAAATACAACTGGCAGGCTTCATGACATGTACTGAACCGACGCTTCTTACCGGAAGATCTCACAACCCTCTTTCATTTGTCATGTTGCATGCGGCCTGCGGGACGCCAACAATTTCCGGCCGGGACAAGAGGACATCCAGCAACACTTACATCACAGCCTCGTCTCTAATCAGATGCTGAACCTTGACGCCCATAGGGCATAGATCTCGGGAGTCTAATTATCTTGTTTCAGCCTGCTCACTGGCTGTTGGTGGAAGGGAGCCTTAACCTAGTTCAAAAAGGCGGGAAGTGACGCTTTGGCCGACCGCGAAACATCTCCACGTTTCGGTGTCAAGGAGGGGGGACTACCAAGCTTCGGGCAACAAGAGTGACCTTTTTGTCCCCCGTTTCTCAGTAGCCAATGGATTGTGGTCCGAAGTCGCAGGTTGTTACAACTTGGAAGACCTCAGCGAGGTCTACCGCTACGAGGGTTGTCGCCCTTCTGGATGCCGTGAAATCTGCCATTGAACGGCAGCAGATGTCGGGGTCAACAATCGTCTCCCAACCTTCATAATGCTGTCTTTCATTTCGTCCACTTTTCGGTTTCGGTAACGGGGCTTGATCAAAGCTCATAAGCATCCCCTCTTTGGTCCGAGGGAGGCGAATACCACCCCTTGGGTGTTTCAATAACCTGGACTACAGGAACTCAATGAATGGGCTGTTTATTTTTTTCAGGTCAAGGCATCGTGTCATCGCTCGTGCCAACGGGAGAGCTTCGGGGTCGTATGTTGAGATCTGACAAGTGGTAGTAGCTGCAAACCGTTCCAAAACTTCCGGTTTTATGGCTGGCAGATACACTGCCGACGGAACCGAAGACACCCCACAACAGACGGACTCTGTACTCCGGTAGTGCGGGAACTCGAAGGGTCTTTGCTCCAGAAACGCCTCTATGGCGATCAGACTCGCTCCGCAGCGGGCACTAGGAATCGATACCCGTCCATTCCCGCCCCCTAGCGACGGACGAAGCCGCATGAAAGTGGAACACAATACCGCGAGGATGCCAAGGGTTCCTAGACCAGTATTTTTGCAGATCTCGGCCGTCAAACGATTAATACACTGCGTTGCGTTGGGAGCGTTTGAAATTAAATAACGCGTCCGTGCGTAAATAGGAAATTAACGGATGTCACGTACTGCCCCCCTGGTAAGGGCTAGCTAAGGGGTAACCTTGCGAAAAGGCTACATCTGCGTATATCTAAGTATCTAAATAGCTTTGATTAAATTATAATAATAATAGGATGCTACTAAAATAATAGCCTAATACCTCTGTAGTAGTAGCTAGTAACGTAGAGGGTTTATCTCTAGCGCTACTAGCTAATAGTACCTAGGCTTATAAGGCTATATATACTATAGTTATTATAATACTATTATAAAGTTAACCTACTAGTAAGATACTAAGTAGTTAGTTAAGGATTAT
>PUHP01001447.1:0-10645 GCA_006783085.1 Colletotrichum shisoi | reverse complement strand
AGAAGGGAGCTAATAGAGGTTAGATAGATTAATAGGAGGGATAACCTTACTAACGCTATAACTAAGGCAAACCTAAATAGAGTACTTAAATAATTAGTTACTATAAATAACCTTAAGGTATAAATAAAAGGTTAGATTAATTAGACTTAATATATAGTAACTAAGGAGGTATAGTAGGAAGGAAGATAAATAGTAGTAGTTATAAGACTAAAATAGAGGATTAGGTTAGATTAAAGAGATTATATAGCTAAACTACGTAACTTATAAGAATAATTACTTTTACTCTTATTATATTTTTAAAGGATTTAGGCTAATTTTACTAATCTAGTATAAAAAAGGGTACTATTTGCTGTAAAGAAAAAGTTACTAGTATTAGATTAGAATTAGTACTAGAATATAGGATTAATTTAGTTCTAAAAGGAATGTAGGTAAGTAAGGTAAAAGTAGGGTAACGCCTAGCGCTAGCAAAAGTAGGGTAGTAATAGCCTACACTTTTACCTTAGTAGGTACGCAGGCTATAGTCTATCTTAGATTATATAAGCCTAGTTACACCTATAAAGTTATTAATAAATCCGCAAATAACCTTATAATAACTAACCTTTAGCTATCTGTAATATTAAACTAATAAAAAGAGAATTACTTAAGGGATTAACTAAAGTTTATTACTACTATTAGCTTTATACCTCTACCCCCTTATAGTTTAAATTTACTCTTTATAGTAACTACTATTTTAACTTTAAAGTTATTATTAATATTATATATATTAAACGTAACTACTTTATCTTTTACATTATTAATACTACTACATTCTTTAATATAGCATAGTTTCTTAAAGACCTTTCTACTTATTATATATAGGAAGCCCTTTAGATATACTAGATTAATATTTATAAAGGACTACTAGACTAGATTATTACTAATGTAAGTATAAATTTCTAAGCTAATAAGTTTTATTAATTAGATAAGGGTATATTAATCTCTATTCAAGAAGCTTCTACTAAGGCTTATAATAGTATTAGAAAGGTTAAAAGATACTATACTCGTCTACGTTATATATATAAGATTATTAAGTCTAAAGACCTAAATACTAACTTAGACCTAGCGCTTTAAATAGCTATTAAGGTTATTAATAATACTACTAGCCGAAATAGTATTATCCCTACTTTCTTATTTTTAGGTTATACCCTTAGATTACTAATAAATCCGCTCCTTTACCTAAAATTACTTAATATACTAAAGCTATTTAAAAGGCTACTATTAAGATTAAATACTTTTATGTAGCCTATTAGGTAACTAAAGTACTAACTATAAAAAATAGCCTGAATACGTTACTAATACTAGACCTTCTACTTTAGGTAAAGGTTTATATATAGTATAAGAAAAAGGGATAGTAAAGGCATCTTAAACTTATTACCATTAATAGTAAGCCTTATACCCTTAAAATACCTTATAGCTTAAGGTTTTTTTAATTAACTATCATTAAGCCTTACTTTTATAATACCTAAAAGGATAATAATAATTTCTTTCCTATAAGTATAATTATAATATTTATGCTAATAGGGAGGAAAAAAGCCTTTAAGGTTATCATAAGAGGGATAAAATAGACTAATTTACTAAAGAGATCTTAGATAAGATTGTTATTATAACTAGCCTAGTAAGGTAATGAAGTAGGCTATATAAAAATACCTTTTCTAATATTATTAATAACTATACCTTTAATAATAATACTATAGATACTTTCTTTACTAGTAAAGAGTAAGTAGATCTTAAGCTTACTACAATATTATATAAAAAAGGGATTATTATAACCCCTAGTACCCTTTTTGAGTAGTTAATAATATAAGAGGTTCATTCCCTTATTAAATATAGTATATTTAGATTTATATTATATAATAAGGGTAAATATAGTAGGATTAAAATCTTTAAGTTATAAAGTATTCATAAAGTTAAAATAAAACTACTACGCTATATAAGAAATAATAATTTATAATCTAAGGCTATAATAACTATAATAAGGAAATAATACTTATGTAATTACTTATAATCTAAAAAGTAAGTTAATAACTAATTTCTACATTTACCTCTTTCCTTATTAGTATTAATTACTTTTTTAGATTTATAATATTATATAAGTACATATTTAATTATAGACTACCTTAAATAAGGATATCCTTACCTACCTACTACTTTAGATCTACTATAGATACCTACCTAGTACTATTATAACTATCTTTAAGCCTTTATATAGTATTATAGAGGTAGGTATCAACTAGTAGGTGATATATTATAGCTATTATAGAAAGAATCTCTAAATAAAGACTTTATTATTTAACCCCTACTTTCTAATTTCCTTTAATAAAAGTAATAGCTTTAGGATTGTAAGTATATAGACTAATACTACCCTTAGCCTATTAGATAAAGCCTTCTTATATAAGGAGAATAAGTAGCTTAAAAAAGTAGCCTTTATAGTAAAAAAAAAAAGGTTTTTACTGTATCTAATCCCCTTACTTTTAATAGTAGTACTCTAAGCCTAATAGGTAGGAATACCTTCACCCTTTATTAAAAAAGGTAAGGTAATAAGCTTACCCTTATCTTAATTAATAGTCTTAATGTAATGTAGAAATATATTAAGTAATAGGCCTGTAGTATATGTATTATATTAATTTACTAACTAAAAGCTTACTTTGACTTTTTGCGTTTAGCTTAATATTAAAACGTTTTAAATAGGTAAATGATAATACCTTTATAATTACTATAAATATTATCTATTTCTCCTCTATAAAGTTAAAACCCATAATATATAGTATACTAGCCTCTAAGGTATATAGTATAGTTATAAATATTAATATAGCTTATATAATTAGTACTACCTTAAGGATAATTACTAATTAACTAAGTCTTCCATCTATCCTTATAATTATCTATACTAACTTCTACTTATTATATAAATACGTTACAAAGCTAGGTATAATGAAGAAAAAGAGGTTAATAATTAATGTTTTAATGCTCTAGTAATTATATAAGTAATGTAACCTTTATAAAGTATAATAAGTTAATAGTAGTAACAACCTTACTAACACCTTTATAAAGATATTACTAAACTAGGCCTTTAAGGGCTTTACAAGTAATAATAAGATTAATATATAAATAGAGGGATAGGTTATATAAAGATAATAGGTAAAAAGAGGATTTATACAAGGTATAAATTTAGAAATAGTAATAAAGTATTTACTTTATAAACTAGATGAATTAGTTATAATTAGCTAATTAGCTATATAGTTATTCTAGTATAGTAAAACTATTGTACCTTTACTTTTACTATGTTTTTTACTATATTATAGTAAAATAGGTATTTTATTACTTTAAAGGTAGATTTACGTACAATCTAATAGCGCTAGTAGTAATAACTAAAAGACTACTAGTATTAGAATCTTAATTAGATTATTAATAGGAAAGTAAAAATATTAGCCTAGCTAGGCTAATTAGATTATATAGACCTACCTCTATTAAAGTAGGTCTACTAGGTAGCTATATTGCAGCCTTCCTCCTTCCTTCCCTTTGCTTTAGATCCTCTCTTCTATATACCTAGAATCTACAAATATCCTTATACCAACGTTATAAACCATTAGTTTACTTAAGTAACCTATAATACTAATAATAACTATAAAGTCTATATAGGAGGCTTTTTAGGTAATATAGATTAATACTTACTAAGGACCTTAAGATTAGATTAATACTAATATAGGCTATAACTTTATAGCTACTAAGTCCTACTAGAAAGCCAAGGTAATAGCTTATAGTCTAAAGATTATACCTATTGAAGTATGTTGTAGTATTAGTAAGGTAGAGAGATACTATATAATACTATATGTAGCATATAATAATATTAAATATAACAATCTAAAAATAGTAAAGAAGTTAGTCCTTTAATTTATATTAAAGGTAATTAATAACACTATAGGTTTAGATAGTATAGTTTTAACCCTCCTACTATTTAGTACCTATTTATAACTTACTTATAACTTACTTCTATTACTAGATATTATTTAATGTAGTACTACTATTAGGAAGGTAAGTAAAGCTATTAAAAAGCTTTATATTACTAAAACAGTTAATAACGCCCCAGCTACTTGTAATAAACTAAATACTTTAGTGCTAAAGGTAGTAGAGATTAAATATCTTATATATACAGTATAAGAAAGAAGGATAGTTTAGTTCTTAAATTTCTTACTATTATTAATAGAAACTATACTGTTAATACTAATGGGGTAAAGATATTAAAATTGATTGTAGTAAAACTATACTATACTAATATAGATAATACTATTATAGTCCTAAATGATTATAATAATGTAATTATTAATAAAGTATTTATTAGTAGTAGGGATAATATTATATAAGATATAATTATAATTATAAACCCTACCTCTTTACTATCTACGCTATTTTTACCTAGATAAACAAGAGGTTACCTATAAAAAACGCCTTCTAAGAAGGCTACCTTAATATAAGAGACTAATATTATAATAACCTTTACAACTATAAAGGAGGAATCTAATAAAGCCCTTACTATTAAGCTTAGATATAAAGGAATTATTACAACCCTAGGAGCTCTATTTAAGAAATCTATAAAAAAGGAGGTAAAGGCACTTATTAATAGAGAAGTCTTTATCTTTATAATCTTTAACCTTATATACTATAAAGGTATAAAAGTCTTTACGTTATAAATTATTAATAAGGTAAAGAATAAGATAATAAATATTTTATATAAGAAATCTTAACTTATAATCTAAGTATATATAAATAAGTATAAGACTTTTATTCTTACCTAATTACTTATAATCTAGTATATAAGTTAATAACTTATTTTAGCTCCTACTTTACGACTACTTCTTTAAGATAGCTTTAACTTACAGCTTTTAAATATTATATAAGTATATATTTAGTTATAGTTAAAGCTTTACTAGATAATCTTTATAAGATTACTACTATAAATTAGAAATAAATACCTTAATAGAATAACTATTAAGGCTAAAAAGCCTCCATATAGGATTATAAAGGTAGGCACTTACTAGTAGGTAATTTATAATTACTACTAAAAAGAAAACCTTAAGATAACTTTATTAATATATAATCTCTATCTCTTATTTCCTACTAATAATAATATAGACTTTAGTATAGTTAGGATGTAAACTAATAATACTATTAGTCTCTTAAATAGTATGTTTAAGACTAGAGAAGGTAATAAGCTTACTAGAGTATTATTCTTAGTAAAGCTTAAGACCTACCTAAGTACTAATAAGAAGCTTCTATTTAATACAGGGATTATTATAATAGCTTTACTTAATATTACTACTATTACATAATTATAGAAAGGCTAAGAAATAAAGCTATAGCTAATTAACATAAAGTTACTAATAGATAAGTAGGATTATATATAGTAGTAGGTATAAAGTACTTATATTACTTCTATTTATTAACCTAAGGTATACTTTAATTTATTAACTATAGCTTAATAGTAAGGTCTAACTAATAAGTATATTAAGAACTTTAATTAAAGAATTAAGTAGTAGATAGAATTTCTTAACTATAGCCTAACCTTTATACTACTTAACCTATTATCTATAACGCTCTTTATATTTATAAATAGATTATTCACTAAGAATTCTAATAATATCTTTAAGCTAACTAGTAATATTATATACTATAGCTTAATAAAGTTAAAAAGAGTTACTAAGGGTATACTAGTATTAGAGATCTATAGTATAGTAGTAGGTGTTAATATAGCCTATACTATTTTATCTACCTCAGCTATAATTATTAAGAAACTTAATATCCCTATACTTATATATACTAACTTTTACTTATAATATAAGTACCTTATCAAGTTAGATGTAACCTAAGAAAAGTAATTAAAACTAGATATTATAACCTTTTAATAATTACATAAGAGATAGGAGTATATAAGGTATAATAGATTAATAAAGATAATAACTTAGTAAATACCTTTATAAAGGTAATACTAAACTAGATACTTAAGAACTTTACTATAGCCTTATTAGTAGAGATCTAAATAGAGGGATAGGCTACCTAAGCCTAAGCTAAGTAAGGTTATTACTAATATAGGAAAAGCCTTACCTAACTATAAGAAGGATTACTAGGGCTAAGAATAGACATATAAGATATAAGGGGTAATAAATTAATTATAAAGCTAGAAAATAGGTGATAGTAGTAATCTATAAAATAAGTATATATACCTCTAATACTTTAGCTAAAGAGAAACACCTATAATTATAATATTATAAAACTACCTTACTTACTTACAAACTAAGGTAATAAACGTAGAGGAAAAGGGGAATGAAGAGTTATACCGTAGAGGTATATAGCTTATAAAAAGTATAATAACTTTATTTTTATTATATTTATAGAGAATTTAAGCTAATTTTATAAAACTATAAAAAAGAGTACTTTTTTACTATAAGAAAAAGTTACTAGTATTAATTATTAGGGATATTAGGCTAATAGCCTCTAGATTAGGGTTAAGGGGAGAATTAAAGTTAAGGGGGAAAAGTAGGGACCTACCTACCCTTTACTTAGTAGGTAGCTAAGTAAAGGCTATAAATAACTTTTCTTCTTCTTTATAGCTATAGTTTACTAGTCTAAAATTAAAGCTATTACTAATTTATTAATATATTAATTACTGTATACTAATAATAAAATATATAAGTAAAGCTTTAAATTCTATATTTCTTATTTTTTTAAATACTATTATTATAATTATTATAGTAATACTATGTTTACGTAGGATTATTAGTAATATCTAGTAGTATAATAGCTTTAAACTTAAAAACTATAATAGTCTTTATTTATCTTTTTATCTTTCTTATCTTTAAGTCCTATAAAAATATATATATTTTTCTTCTTCTTATTAAAAAATACTTCTTAGTAGTCTTAGTAGCCTTAGTAGCTATCTTATTATCAAGACTATCTTAGAAATCCAAGTTTTCTTTAAGTTATAAATATTATTTTTACTTTTATAAAAGGTAGCCTAACTACTATAAATAGCTTATAAACTAGAAGTTAATAAAAAGACTATTTTAGTTTATAAAACCTCTAGATTCTAGTAAAACCTTCTAGCTTAAAAATGTATAATATTTATAAAGCCTAGTAGATTTAGTAAATTTAGTAGATCTTATTGTAGCTAGCTAGAGTACTTACGCCTTCTACTTAGTCCTTTTTTTATAAAGGGGTAGCCTAGTAGTAGCTTTTTAAAAAGAGGCTACTTAGCTAGCAAAATAATTTACTAACTAACTTACTTATAAATCTATAAAAGGATCTACTTATAAGTTTCTTAAAGAATATACTAAAGAGCTTACTAAAAGGCTTACTAAATAGCTTACTAAAGGATTTATAAACTAGCTACTAGGCTAGATACTAAGTATACTAAGTATACTAGATATACTAGGTATACTAAATATACTAGATATACTAGGTATACTAAATATACTAGATATACTAGGTATACTAAATATACTAGGTATACTAAGTATACTAGATATATTAAGTATACTAAGTATACTTAGCTAGCTACTAATAAATCTATTACTAATAAATTTAATAGACTAGCTTAGTTACCTTATAAGCTAAATATTTAGTTAGCTTATTAACCTATAACTAGGTAGGTAACAGACTTAGGAAGAGAAAGAGGAAAAGGAAATAAGGCTTATATTTATCTAGATGTGTAGCTACTATATAGATATTTCTCTTAAAAAGGGGTAGGTATTATAGTGCTTTATTATACTACCTAGGATCCCTAGGATCCTACTTATATATACTACTTTATAGGGTATATAAGTAGAGCTCTAAATCCTTTATATTCTAGACTTTTTATTATTATTATTATTTTAGTAATATTATATCTACTTATTATAGTTACTTATAAACTTTTAAACTAGGTTACTAAAATATAGTTAAAATTATTTTCTTATAATAAGTTTAAAGGTTTTATTATATACTAGGTAGCTAGTAGTTAGTATGTTATAAGACTATAGCCTATAAGAAACTTAAGTTATAAAGTAGGGATCTAACCTACTAAGTAATTAATACTCTTAATTATTAAATTAACAAAAGAGTACGCTAGGCCCTAGCTTTATTAATTCTAAGCTTAGAACTACAACCTTCATAGCCTATTAGTATAATTTAATACTATCCTTCCTTTTAAATTGTTACGTTGCTACTATTAGTAGTTGTCTCCTGGGCTAGAGTAGGCGACAACTAGGGGAAGGTAGCTGCTGGGGTCTTGTTGCTGTGGATCTATCCGACTGCGCCGGGCTTGCGTTACTTATATGACTAGTAACGTGCTCTACTCTTGATTCCCTGGTGCTTCTCCTGGGTGGTAGGAGGTACCTAGTATATATATCCTGCTGTTAGCGCTGCAGCCCCTGTAAGCACTAGCGTATGGCTACCTAGAGCGGTAGACTACACATAGCAAGAATAGCTATGTTGCTCCCTTCTTCTACGTTCACATTGCTAACATATCTAATCTTACCCTTAGCAACCCGCGCAAAGGCAATTATAGCCTACATTATGTTATATACTCTATTAGAAGGGAAGATATACAACTTAGTTATAGAAGCGTTGTTAGGCCTATATAGTACTACATCTAGGTGTACTCCCTTAAGGAATAAAGCCTTTTAGCTATACTAGGCTAGGAGCCTGGGGGTAGCGTTAGGCATTACTAGGGGGTTAAGCGCGACCGTAGTCCAGTAGTAGTCACTCCTTTCCTAGCCTAAGCTAGCTTTAGCAAAGAAGGGCTAGATGTTATTAGGCTTAATAAAACTGCTAAAATGACCTATAGCGACGGCAATACTGCCCTAGCAAACGTATGCGATAACAGCATCCCACACGTTAAGATGCTCCTCGGTAAGGGCAGGGTCTGTAATCAGGGCAGTAGCGGGGGGTAGCTACTGCTGTACGAGGTTAAGAGCGCTAGTTAGCTTCTTAGACTGTTAAACGCTTACCCTTTTAAGGAGCTAGGTAAGCAGGGTTGCATATAAGTCGTTAAAGAAGGACATATAGTTTAATAAGATAACTACAATGCGGGGCCTAGATAGGGCTGTAGCGCTTATAATAGTAATCTCTATTAATTCTATTCTATAGGTAGTCTATTATTCTTAAACGAGGGATAGTAACGGCTATGTTAAGGTAGTTATGTTGCTTATTAGTTATTGTTAGACTATAGGGTACTTTAAGGGGTACTTTTGGTGCGCGTTAGAGATAGGACTTATTAGCCTGGAGTAGTTAGGCTGCTTAATAATTAATAAAGGGACTACTACAGGCTTTAACCTAGGTAGTAAGTATGCTATATATTAAAAGTAGTAGCCTCGGGCTACCGACCTAACAACAGAAAGGTGGATCTGGAAGGTTAATACTTAGCCTTACTCTAGAAATGTTAGAAACATTAATAGGATAGATCTAGCTACCTAAAAGTAGGTTTTTCTGTGTTAAGGGATATACCTATATAGACTAAGGATATAGGGGGTAGGAATTACTCTATAGATATATATATAAATACATATATAATTATAACTAACCTTTTAATAATTAATAGTCTAATATATACTAAGAATAACTATAAAGAAATACCTATAATAATATATTATCTATTAGTAGTATGAAGAAAATTAACCTTTATAGCCTCTTAGATTAGCTTCTTCAGTTTAATTAGTTTAAAATAAAGGTAAAAATAGCTAACTTCTAGGAATATATTAACTTAGAGGCTACTAATCAGCTAGCCTTTTTAAACCTCCTTATAGTACTAAAACTACTAAGAATTAATTACTTCCCCTAGTTATAAGCTTCTTAGTTATCTATAAGAATATCTAGTATATTATTAGATAACTTAGACCTAAGGGTAAAAGATAAGATAGACTTAACTACCTTAGATCTTATTACCTATAATAGCTTCTAGACTAGTTATAATTACTAGAAAAAGGTTTATAATAGTACTTAAAAATAATCTAAATAACTAGTGGAATATATAATAATAATAGTTAATTTTACCTACCTATAGTACTACTATATAGCTAATAAATACCTAAGTAAATAGATTATAAGTGTATAAAATATATTAGATATAGATTTACTTTATTATATAATAAAAGTAAAGGTAATATATATAAAGGTTATTAATATGCTATAAAATGAGTACTTATTAATTAAAAAGAAGGTAAAGAACTAGTTATATAAGTAGGATACTATATATAAAAAGATATTTAATACTAAGTTAATTAGTTATATAATAATAAGTATATAGTTTATAGACTTTATAAAGACTTTTTAAAATAGTATTTTAGATTCTTAGATTATAGTATACTATATAATAAAGATTAGTAGTATTAGGGATAATATAATAAAGTAAGGTAAGGATATAAAAAATACCTTATTCTACCTTATATTATTAGTTTAAGACGTCCCTACGCATACTAAGCGTAGAGTATTTAGGCTAACCTCTAGGTATTGAAAGCCCTATACTAAAAAGGATAAAGCTATGCTAAGGTACCTAGAGGAGAGCGCTAGGTCTATAGTAGTATCTTTAGTAATACTACTACCTAAGTTAAGCCTAGCCTATAGTAAATATAAACAT
>PUHP01001445.1:0-10431 GCA_006783085.1 Colletotrichum shisoi | reverse complement strand
CCCCCCCCACCCCCTTTCTCGGTGCGCAGCGAGGTAGGACGTAGGGACCGTAGGGTAGCATTTGCACTCGCTTACGGTCCCTGATTCCCCTTTCGGCCCATAGTGCAGATGAAGAGAAAAACAGCTGGGTCGATTCGAACGAGCCTCAGCCGAAAGAATGGATCTCTGTCTAGGCCAGTGGGTGTTGTCAGGCGTGGTGTGCAACGTCGGCGACGGAATAGATTGGATTTGCTCAGATGACGCCGAGCGTAAGACCGCCGTCTGCGGCCCCTCCTCCATGTCGTGTTTCGGCAGCCTGTCCGGCAGGCTGTCCGGCCACCGATTCAGGAATCAACCAAGAGGGGGCAGGGGGGTAAGGGGGGTTGCCTGTGAGTGTGAGTGTACGCGTATGCCAGGGAGATCTGGTAAGCAGGGAAACAAACTGAATCCGGACAGGGGATTCCGCAATGGGCCACGGTTGCAGCAAGACATGGATGGTGTGCTGACACTGACAGAGACTGCAAGTTGCCCTCTGCCCTCTGCCGTCAGGACCTCGCACACATTGTCAACTCTTGAAACATCAAACCGTTTTCGGTGGCGGCGACGTTGATGGTGTAAGTCTCTGTACGATCCGATGCGTTGTATAAGCATACAGAGTAGCCAGACTCGACATCAAACCATCGAAACACGTCGGCTTTGCCATGGATGGCCCGGGACTGCGACACGTTCGTCTTGGTGGCGAAGGACGAAGTCGGTGTCGAAATACACACCCCTACCACTGTAACGCTTCTACCTCTTTACAGAGTACAAGCACATAGTACGGATACACGTGTGAAGACAACACGGGGCATCCTGCACTGCGACCCAGTTGTCAGCCACTTTGACCCTCGCCCTGATCTGATTCTCAGTCTCACTCTCATTCTCCTCTTCACTTCTCACTCTCTTCGGTACGTTGGCTAGCCCGATGTGGCCGCCCCCCCCCCTTAATCACTAAACAGAATTCCCACCTCTCCCAACCCCCTCCCCCCCTGCAGTTGTGTACCCCAACTTGGGTGTCTTCTCCGCACTTTCGCTATTGCCGATTCAATCATGCATGGGCGACCCCTCAAGTCTATTTCACGAGTGGAGACAAGAACATGGATGCCATTGGCGTTGTGTGGCTCTCGGGCGGTGCCTGAATCAGGTGCTTCAGCGGAACCCTTCCCCTTGACCACCATGCCGTTGATAACTGCCGCTGCCAACCGCTATCCGTATGTATGTTCGCACACGCCGAGTTGGTTGCCATAAGGTGGGTTCGCAGAGAGGGGCGAGAAGCAAGGGGCGACGAGGACGAAGACGAAGACGACGACGAGGACGACGAGGACGACGACGACCCCGAGGTGAGGCCAGGGGCCGTTGAAATGAAGGCTTATGTGGCCCATCTACGGATACAAGTTAAGAATTTGCATCCGAATAACTGCCAAAGATGGTTTGAACACGGAAGAGAGACACGGAAAGAAGAAACAGGGAGAGAAAAGAAGAGAGCAGCGGGTGATCTCATTCCCGCGCGTATACTATATTATATATAAGTGGTAGTTGACCCCATCCACCATAGATCGAGAACCATCCCCCCTTGAATGGACTTTGGAACCTGCCCTCTTCTTCAAAGCCCATTCTCCGACATGAAGTCCTTCAACCTCTCCGCCATGCTGCTGGCGCCGGCGGCCCAGCTCGTCATGGGCGCCTTCGCCGACGACTGCAGCGCCCTCGCCACCACCCTGAAGCTGCCCAACACCACCGTCTGGTTCTCGACCGCCCTCCCCGCCGGCACGAACATCACCTTCCCGGAGAACCACCCGACGTGCGGCCGCGCGAACCAGATCATCAACGTCGACATCTGCCGCGTGTCGATGCTGACGACCACGGGCCCCGCGAGCAACGTCTCCCTCGAGGCCTGGCTCCCCTCCAACTGGTCCGGCCGCTTCCTGAGCACCGGCAACGGAGGAACCGGCGGCTGCATCCAGTACGAGGACATCTCCTACGCCGTGTCCCGCGGCTTCGCCGCCGTCGGCGCCAACAACGGACACAACGGCACCATCGGCTCGCCGTTCCTCAACAACCCGGGCGTCATCGAGGACTTCGCCTACCGCTCCCTGCACACCGGCGTCGTCATCGGAAAGGAGACGACCAAGGCCTTTTACGGCAAGGAGCACACCAAGTCGTACTACCTCGGATGCTCGACCGGCGGCAGGCAGGGCTTCAAGGAGGCCCAGGAGTTCCCGGACGACTTTGACGGCATCGTGGCCGGCGCGCCCGCCCTGTCCTTCACCAACCTGACCTCCTGGAGCGGCCACTTCTTCACCGCCACCGGCACCTCGGACAAGCCGACCTTCCTGCCGGCCGCCCTCTGGACCCTCGTCTACCAGGACGTCCTGGCGCAGTGCGACGGCCTCGACGGCCACGTCGACGGCATCATCGAGGACCCGGACCTGTGCCACTACCGCCCCGAGGCCCTCATCTGCGGCACCGGAGAGACCGAGAACTGCCTGACCGGCACCCAGGCCGAGACGGTCCGCACCGTCTTCGGCGACCTGTACGGCCTGGACGGGACCCTCGTCTACCCCCGTCTCCAGCCCGGCGCCCAGGCCACGCCCATGCTGCTCTCCGGCCGCGCCTTCGCCTACACGACGGACTGGTTCCAGAACGTCGTCTACAACGACACCAACTGGGACCCGGCCACCCTCGGCCCCAAGGACTACGCCACGGCCGCCGCGCAGAACCCGGGCAACATCCAGACCTGGAACGGCGACCTCTCGGGCGCCCGGGACCGCGGCACCAAGGTGCTGCACTACCACGGCCTCCAGGACCCCATCATCAGCAGCGACAACTCGGCCCGCTACTACAACCACGTCTCGCGCACCATGGGCCTCACCTCGGCCGAGCTCGACGACTTTTACCGCTACTTCCGCATCTCGGGCATGAACCACTGCAGCGGCGGGCCCGGCGCCAGCTTCATCGGCAACTCGGAGAAGGCCGTCGCCGGCGACGAGCCCGAGCGCAACGTCCTCTCGGCCATCGTCCGCTGGGTCGAGGAGGGCGTCGCCCCGGATTCCATCCTCGGCACCGCCTACGTCAACGGCACGGCGGGCGGCGAGGTCGCCTTCACCCGTAGGCACTGCAAGTACCCGACGCGCAACGTCTACAAGGAGGGAGACCCCAACTCGCCGGATAGCTGGAACTGTGTTTAAAGGTCGCCTTTATTGTGGTTGTTGTCGTCGTCGTCGTCGTCGTCGTAAATTCCGATGTAAATATTCCTTCCCCCAAAGACTGGGATGCTATCATGACAACATGTCAAAATGTAATCAGCAACCCTGTCCCTGTACAAAGCACCATCATACTCTTTCTGTCTGGCCAGGCCCCTTGCTGGAGGCTCCGTCTGCATACTATGTACAATGAGTTTTTTTGGAAAGTGTCGACGTCTTGAGGTTGAAGCCCAGCTTTCCCACCCTATATAGCCAGCCTCGTTAGCCCTATTTTGAAGAAACAAAAGTGACATGGTTCAGTCCTTGTGTATTCTTAATGTATTGTTTCACTCTGCATCAGCATCAAACATATTTAAAGGGTCAATCCTTCTAGAAAATATGACCCATCCCAGTTCACACAATGAGACCAGCGGATGATTGGCGGTATGCCCCCAAGCTCCAGCCAACAACTACCTTATGGGGTTGTCTCGGCAATGAATACAAGAAGCATCTGACACTTCTTCTGCCCATATCCCTCTTCGAGCATTCTACCGAATCAATGAATCATGCCAGCTCCCTGACTCGGATAGAAGTGGTGACGCTCGCTGAAGTCAAGTCATGCAGTTTGCACACCTGCCAGTCAGTCCCTGGGGCCAGGCCAGACATCGTCTGAAAACCGGGGAGAATCAAGAGAGGACTCAACGCGAGGCCGGGAACCGTTGGTGATCAAAGCCAGTTTACCCAGAGTTTGCGATTCCGAGGAGCTGGCGCCCACAGAAACAAGCATTTGCGGAAAAAGGGATTGCGGAAACAGGCATTGCGGTACATCGTACACGTCGTGTTCCGGCCAGTGACTCACTCAGTCAAGGAGGCTTGGGGGGGAAAAAAGCCTCGCTCGCCTGCTGGTGCTGGGAGGTAACGTAGCCTCCTCCAAGTCTCAGCACATCCCGGCATACTCTCTTCCAAAAGCAGACAAAAGGTGGGAGGAAAAGAAGGAAGAAAAAGAGTTCGTTGCAGGGCTAGCTAGGGAAGCAACATGCCTGTTCATCACCGCCGCGGATACTCAAGGTTTCCTCATCGCGAAACTCTCGTCCGGTAAAACGGGTGGGAGTAGGTAGAACTTCTCTCCGCTCGGCGACCAGGAAACGGACACGGACGGGCCACAACTCGTGCCAAAAGCGTTTTGAATTGTATGTAATTTACCGCCTCCCAGTCGCCCGTAGACTCACTTGGTCCAGCCGTCGTCGTCGTCGTCGTCGTCGTCGTCGAATTTCTCCGCACTCCAGCTCGCGCAACACTGCGGTTTTACCCCCCCCCCCCCTCGTACGAGATGAAAGAGGCAATGAATGATGAACAACACCAACGGAACGGCCGCTGACTTCACCGATCCCGCATGGGCAGCTGAGAGCAACACGGCGAGGATCCTCGCCGTCGTGACGGTGTTCCACGCGCTCGCCCTCATCAGCGTGGGCTTGCGGGTGTACGCGAGGGTCTGGGTGATCCGGGCCGCGGGGTGGGATGATTTGATGATCATCTTGTCGGCGGTGAGTCCCCACCACAATTCCACCAGTCTTGGGTCGAAGAGCCGGAGAATTGTGTGCTGACTCTCATGTGTTGTGTTTCTTTCCCCCCCAGGTTTGCGCCATCGGAGGCTGGTCCATCTTCATCGTTCAGGCGGACCATGGGCTCGGCAAACACTTCAAGACCATCGACAAAAAGTCTGACTACGTGACCTTCCAGCATGCCTCGTTCTGGCAAGCAATCATCTCGGCCACGGGAGCTCTCATGTGGCTGAAGCTGTCCATCGCGCTCAGCCTGCTGCGCCTGAGCACGACCAAGTGGTTCAAACGGTCTCTTCATGCGATTCTCGGTACGTCCCCGGGGGCGAGTATCGGAGAAGATTCAACAGCCAGGGGGAAGGGGGGAAAGATAGAATCCAACTGACATGCTTCCAAAGGAATCATATTATTTTACAGCCTAGGGGGCATGGTGGCCTTGTCTGTCACCTGCAAACCACTGTCGGGGTATTGGGACAGGTTTACGAATCCGCCCCCCAAGTGCCATGGCCCCGGATATATAAACACTTTCGGCATGATCAACACAGGTATGTCACTTTACAGTCCTCTTGAACCATCCCTCTAAGCAAGGTCCGCGTGTTGACATCACCCCGGTAGCGTTCAACATCTTCACTGACGTGGTACTTTCTACTCTCCATGTACCCATCATCTGGAACTTGCAGATGAAGCTCAAACTCAAGCTTTACGCAATCGGCATACTGAGCTTGGGATACTTGTGAGTGCACTTTTCGATGAAAGAGAAGCCGGTTTGAGAGAAAAAGGGGTGCGTTGAAACAATGAACTGACCTTTCCCATGTCAGTGCTGTCGCCATGGGCATCGTGAAGGGTTACTACCAAGCCACGGCGGATTCCGATCCGGACAAAACGTTCAACCGAAACATTCAGTTCTGGGGATTGTAAGTCTTCTGTACCGTAACGGTTTCCGTCAAACGACCTAACATAGCCTCCTCCCCCCTCCCGTCAGCCTACAGTTACAAGTAGGCATCCTCGCGGCGTGCGCCCCTACTTTGAAACCCTTGGTCAACAGCCTCCGTGACCTGTCCTCGCATAACAGCCCCACCCGGGGGCCGTTCAGCAAACACTCCAAGCAGAGCAGCAGCGGTGTGAGAACGCTCGCCTCGATCCGCAGCCGTAACCGGGAGCAAGCGAGGATGAACCAGTACGAGCTCGGAGAATGGACCGAGGGAACGGCCATTGGCTACGGCGAACGGGAATCTAGCAGGGCCATGAGGGACATTACGGCCACCGCGATATTCACCGACGACGGTCCCAGCAGGGAAGATGTACGAGCTCCGGGACGTCTGGCGGATTACAACTTCTTCAAGGGGATCATCAAAACGACCGAGTTCAGCGTGACGCAAGAAGGCCGCGCGGGTCGCAGTCGATAATGTACGACATGGAAAGTCTAAGCGCGGCGTTGGGAGTCGCTGGAGCATGTTTCTTTACCCTGCCCGGGATTGCTTTTCCATTGCGTTAGACATAAGGCTGCGGCTTGATACTGACGGCATCAACTCAACTCGCTTGGGACCTGTGGGCACCGGAGCTCATATACGTGAGAGGACATGGCAAATACTCGAACAATTTGAAATGAACTGAAAGATTACGTTGGCTTCGCCTCTGATGGAATTCCATTCCATAGAAGCTACTGGTGTATTGTTGAATCCACCAGTGAGCCGCCGGTGGTACTCCTCAATTGCTGAATTTGACGAACGCGCTGAATTTGACGAACGCTATATACGTGGTTAATGATAGTATTTTACGGCCGGCTGATGTATGAGGGTTCACTCGACATCTACTCGGTAGGTGAACTTTCTAGACGATGTAACTTGACCTCTCAGGGCTGTTGCATATCAATTCATGGCTGAGACCAATTGCCACAAAAACAAGAACCATGAGCAGTGAAGGTTCAGTCTGACGGAGAAGAAGCACAGAGAGTTCCCTTCTGCTTGCACTAGGTCAAGTGGTAATTTGTAAGAACGATGAAAGGCCGGGGCCCTAAGTGATAACGAACAGTCCTTGTAACCTCGGTGACTTGACGCTATTTCCACAATGACAACTTGATTCGTGTGCTTTCATCAACCGGAGTAGGGTTCAAATTGCAAAAGTTCTTCATACATTCATTACATTACAGTGTCCAATGCCAGTATATACATATCTTAGCGGTATCCCATGCACAGAGGTAATCTTTCATATTGCATAGAAACTAACCATACCCACCGACTCCTACAAGCCACTCAGAATCTCGGCCGCGATCTTCTCGGCCAGGACGTACACGGTGCTCTGGGGGTGGCCAGGAGGCAACAGCGCAAAGCTGCTGGCGTCAACGACTCGCAGACCGTTCACGCCAATGACCCTGGCGTCCCTGTCGACGACGGCCATGGGGTCGTCCGCCTTGCCCATGCGGCACGTGCAGCTGGCATGCCAGATGGTCATGACCGTGTTGCGGATGTTCTGGAGGATCTGGTCGTCCGTCTCGACCTTGGCGCCGGGAAAGTACTCTTTGTTGTCGGCCCTTTTTGCAGGACATACCGCCGGCCTCGTCTGGATTAGACTATCTCACTAGAGCATTTCCCCATCTTCTTCACCCACACTCGGCAACGTTCCCAGCTAGACCGTCCCCCCCGGGCCGATCGAGAATCGCGACTATCCGAGCCTCGGATTCCGAGGCTCACTTGGGCATGCTGGACGTGATCTATCACGTTCCGGGTCAAGGCCGCCGGCGTTAGCCTGTGAACAGGCCATGTGGCCGCCGTGTTTACAACCAGCCGCTTTTACGGCTTCTTCTGGCCCGACAATGGCTTGTGGCTTGGGCCGCCGAGGGGCAGGAAAGACTAGATAATCAATCGAGAATCGATGATCGCCAGGCACAACAGAGCGGCCAACACGGGCTTACAAATGACGCCAACCGCGCGTTGGACTTTGAGACGTTGAGCTGGGCTCTTCAGGGGAGAGTCCAAGTCGAAAGTCTAAAAGACGCGCTTGTTCCTCAGCCGGACCAGGTTGATGACAATGGACTTTGGGGGCGACATGTTTAATCGGAAAGGAAGCGCCGCAACTGTTTTCCCGTACTTGAGAGAAAGAAAAAGAGGTCGAGTCTGGAATGGGCTGGAAACCTTTCTGTCGTCGTCGATCCCAATGGAGTTTTGTCCTGGCTTTTTCTTGGACGTTTCCTCTGAATCCTGATAACCGTGCTGTAGACTACGGACATGAATGCTCCGACATTTGCAAGTGCGCTTTGCGTTTGAAGGTAGTCCGCTAAAGCAAGAAACAAAACTTATTCTGAATCCATGGCGCCCGGTTACACGACTGGGCCATGCGAGAGTTGTCCGGTACACCTGCTTTCAGCATTCCACTTGAGGCAACACCGTCCGTCTTCGAGAGATTAATTTGGAATCTGTAGAAAGGCTAGTCCCATGGATCGGGATGAGACTTGACGGAGAACATTTCGAGTACAGAAGCTGCGCAATAAAAGCAAGTTGGTGATCAACTGGCTTCCACTGACGCAAGCACTTGTGGACATGCTGCATGCTGGTTAACAACAGCCGCGTCAACACAATAGCCAAGCTTGAAACGGCCATGTATAATTGCAATTGGGATGTCAGCATCGGTGTTCTTTCCTAAGTAAGTAACTCAGAGCCCAGAGCGCGTCGATCCGGACAATTCTTCACATCTTTCAAAAGTCTGGCTGCTAACCCGTCTCCAGCTCGCACCATGAGCCTAGCGATTGAGCAAAGAGCCAAACAACACCGGAAGTTAACCAACGCATGAATTGCAGAGTAGTAATATTATAGTACATGCATTCTCCGAGACTGAGAGACCGGCACCAGGCAGCTTAACAACGTGGTACAACAGCCCGTGTGTGCCTGTTGCTTAAAGTACCAACATTAACTGAGATAAACAACACGAGTCCACTGTCAATACTCATGAATGTCCCTAAAGCTCTCCCAGCTTATCATCATTATCATCATCATCATCATCTCCCAATCGAGAAATTGCCTCATCGAGCTGCCAAGTCAAAGTAAATGTATCTCCTTTGGGCGATAGATAATATAGCAAAGCCGCTTAGTCAGTTGCAAATCCCCCCCCACCAGTTCACAGGGATGCATCGTGCAGAACGCCGCCAGCTTCTGTTTCCCAAAGAGCCGGGTTCGTCCCGTTTACCCCCTTAACCCACCCACCCTACTTCCTACGCATCCCCACATCCTGCGCACCATCATCACCACCACCACCACTACTATCGTCAATTATTCCTCGGCCCTACCACCCACCCAGATGCAACTTTCTGCTGCACTGGATAATTCAGATACGCTGGATTCATCTGTGATATCCTCTGCATCGCTGGATCCTATTTGCGCCCGTCGGATATGCTCTATAGAGGCGAAAGTACTGTTGGGAGATAGGGGGACCTTCTTCCTCTTGCATCTGCGATGGGTATCCAACTGGGCCTGCAATGCCTTGACTTGCTGCTCTAGAATGGCCAGTCTAGATGCCTGGTTATCATAGCCCTTTTGCACCTTTCTAGATAGGTGACGGATAGTATGGGTATCTAACCCATCCTTGCCCAGCTGGCTTAATAGATGTAATTGATGCCGTAGATCAGCAGACCGATGAGGAGTTGACCATGGGATAACAGATACAGCTTCATCCCACTGCTGGCTGCCTATCTGCTGGCTGGCTGGCTGGCTGGATGATGCCTTAGATACTAGGGCGTTAGATAGAGGGCGCCTTAAAGAGACTGGCTATAACCCAGCCTACTTCCAGCCAGCCTTTATATTCTGGGCTGTTATTGCTGCTGTGTGGGCAGTGAAATAACAGTCTAGAAATGCCCTCTTGCCAGCAACAGTTGAATCACTGACCCAGTCATCCATATATCCAACCCCCTTGCGATAGGCTTGCTTCAATGGGCCAAAGACTGCCACATCTAGAGGCTGGAGGACAGCAGAGGAGTGCGGCGGCAGATATAACAGATAGATACGATGCTGCCAGCATCTCCACATGAAGTCTATCGTTATATGGCTGTGATGGGCATCTAGAACCAGCAGTCTGGCTGCATCTGGCTGGCTGGGTATAGTCCCTGGGATGAAGACCTTCTCTAGCCATTCTAGGGCAGTCTGATCAGTCGTCCAGCCATTATCTGAGTATGTGAAGTGCCACCCATCACATCTAGATAGGTCTGATGGGAACTACTAGGCCTGGACTGACTTGCCCTTATATATAACTAAGGGAGGCAAGGAGGACCCAGTGGCAGATATACACTCAACCAGCGATATCCATGCCCTGGATCCAGGCTGCTTTTTCTGGATATATCGTGATGCTGCAGAGCCTAGCACTAGCCCATTGCTTCCCTTGCCCTCAAGGATGCCAGTCTCATCCATATTCTATCGGTTGGATGGATGGATATCCTTGATGGTAGGGATACTATCTAGACGATGGAAGAATCCTTGGATAACCTCTGAAGAATGAGATCTCCATCGCCTGGAATCCATTGCTCTAGATAGATGGGCTCTGATAGATGGATTTCTGCGTAGAAATCGCTGCATCCACTTCTTCCCTAGTAGTTGCTACCCATCGCCCAGCATACGCTCAGCCAGGCCCTTCACTTGCTGATGGGTAAGGGCACTGCCAAGGGCAGCCTGGGTACTAATATAACCAGC
>PUHP01001444.1:7764-19160 GCA_006783085.1 Colletotrichum shisoi | reverse complement strand
TAGGCTTAAGCTTTAGTTGTAGCCAACCTTCTAGGTCCTAAACAGAGCTATTATCCTCTGTTTCTAAGGATAATAAGGATAATAAGGATATATTTACTTCTAAATTGCTATTAAAGCGTCAGAAAGTATAGAATTAGGCTTTCTTTTTAATTTCCTGTATATTTATTATCTACTTATATTTAGGTTATAAATTTTACATTTCCTTACTTTTATATAGTGTCTTTAATACGTACCTAAAATACCTAAACCTATAAGTTAACAAAACCTATATAGGTCTAACCTATAAACCTATAACCTACGTATTTACAAAAAACTCATAACCTATACTAACCTATAACCTATATGGGTACCTATATCAAACCCATGGGTTAGATGGGTATTCACCCATTCGGGTACCCGTGGGTTTTTTTAAGCCTAGGTGGACTTGATTGGGTATCATGTTTACTTCGTTATCGTTGGTCTTTTCAGTCGGAACCCACGTGCTCTCACACCCGAGTCTTGAAACATTCCGTAATGTACAAGTGTATTCACACTATGTTGGTTCTATCTAGAATACCTAATTTACAGTACTGTCTACTATCTCCTACCACATACTCCCCCCCCCCTTCCCACCTCAAACAAAAGCATCTACCAAGTTCCTCAACCATTATTATTACGACAAAAAGCCACAACATGTCAAAACGTATTATGAACAAGAACTCAACACGGCCGGCCCCTTACTCGCCGCTGTCAATCACGTCCGGGACGTTGCCCTGGGTCCACAGCTGCCAGTCCCTGCAGGTGTCCGCGACCTTCTGCGGGATCTGGAGCTGCCTGACCTTGTCGGGCTGGACCAGCAACTGGGAGAACAGGCCGGCCGAGGCGTGCCAGGCGATGTGGCAGTGGAAGGGCCACACCCCGGGGTTCTCGTTCGAGTCGAACTGCATCACCATGTGCCCGTTGGCGCGGACCAGCTGGACGTCGCGGCGCTGCGGGTTCTCGGGGTTGGTGATGGTTCCATCCCAGGTGAGGCCGTCGCCCTCGTGGAGGATGTACATGTTGAAGCCGTGCAGGTGCATCGGGTGCCTTGTAGAGAGAGGGTGAGTGTGTCAGTCTCAGGTGCTCGCGGCCAAAAAGAAGAAAAAACGCGAGGGGGAATAATGGATGACTTACGCCGCGGGGCTGTTGTTGCTGACCACCACGCGGATGCTGCCGTTGCTGGCAAAGTTTTGGACGTTCCAGTCGGCGTCAAAGGTCAGGTTGCCCTTGTTCGCCTGCAGAAGCGTGGGCTTGTTGAAGTTGCCGCGGAAGTCCTCGCCGTCGAGCGACCACTGGATGATGCCCGAGGCGTTGCGGAAGAGCTTGATCTCCATGGTCTTGGTCACGGCGGGGGCGGCCGGCTTCAGCTTCATGACGGGCTTGGTGATGGCGAGGTCGTCGTTGACGCAGGTGCCGGGGTCGGGGACGTTCCACGCGGTGCTGGTGGGCGGCTTGGCCTGGTCGGCCTGGTCGTAGTAGACGGCGGCGAGTGCGAGGGGCTGGTTGGCCAGACTGCAGCTCGTGATGTTGCTGCGCATCCAGTAGGCGCCCCTGGGGTTGTTGTTCCCGGCGTTGGCCTTGACGAGGACGTCGGTCCGCTGGCCGATCCCCAGGGTGACGACCTTGGTGTCGTAGGGCTCCACCGGGACGAAGTCGTTCGCGATGACGGTCAGGGTGTGTCCGTCGATGGAGAAGCGCTGGGTGCCCTCGGCGCCGGAGTTGATCAGGCGGAGGCGGTGGGTCTTGCCGGTCTGGAACTTGAACTTGGAGATGCCGGCGTTGTTGGTGCACTTTGTGTTGTCTCCAGCAGCAACCGTGGAGCAGTTGAAGTTGCCCTTGCCGTTGATGAGGTTGTTGTCGGAGAATACAAGGCCGCTTCCGCCGACCTGGAGGATATCCTCGATCAAATCAAAGTACTGCTTGTGGTACCAATCTGACGGGGAGTTGTTCATTAACCGCAGTGAAACTTTTTGAAGGAGGAGGGGGGGAGGTGAGGAGGTCCTTTACCAGAAAGAATGACGGGCCCAAGATCAATCTCTTGCTGAGTCTTGGAAGGGCCATAGATAACCATCGGTCCAAGCAGGCCACCGGCATACTGAGACGAATAGTGAGAGTGGTACCACGTGGTGCCGTACAGCGTCGCCTGGAACCTGTAGGTGTAGGTCTTGCCGGGGGCGATGGGACACTGGGAGATGGCCGGGACTCCGTCCTCCCACTGCGTGTTCTGCTGCCTGAAGCCGTGCCAGTGCAACGAGGTCCCCTCGGGCCCGTCGGTGATGTTGTTGGTGACCTTCACCTCGATCCAATCTCCCCAGTTGGCCTCGATGGTCGGTCCCGGGTACGCCCCGTTCACCAGGAGGACCTTTCTCTCGTAGCCGTCGGGGGCAATGGTGCCGCGGCTGATGGTGAAGTCGTAGTTGCGGGTGACCCCGGTATTGGGCCACTGTTTGTAGTAGTTGGTGCCGTCCGCGGTCAGCCCGCCCCAGGGGAACCCGTTGGGCAGCGGGTTGTTCCCCATAAAGAGCGGCAGCTTGGCGGCATTCAAAGTGCCGAGGGGCGACTTGCTGCAAAAAGGGGTTATTAGTATGATGAGGCTGCTCTCAGGTTTCGACATTTGTCCTTGAGGAAGAGGCTGCTGCTGCTGCTGCTGCTGCTGCTGCTGTTGCTGCTGCGTCTGACGTACCCATTGGTCTTGTCCTGGCTCAGGGCCGCTTGGATGGAGAACAGCCAGCCAAGGACGCCTTGCATGCCTTTGATGACTACCATCTTGGCGGCTTAGCCCTGTTGCTGTCAAGAAACGAGTGTTGGGTAGTGATCGTGTGTAACAGATGTCTTTAATGAGCGATTGTTGATGAGCTACGGAAGCCAAAAAGGAAACGAGTGAGCATGTTTGAGCTATATACACCTTCCACTTAGACCGAGCTCGGATCGGGCGGGGGTTATTGTCGACGCTCAGTTGACAAAACAGGCACAGTTTGGTTTGAGGCATCCCGGGTGATCATCGTTGATCCCTCCCAGCCGGACTCGGGAAGCCGATGCCGGTTGCCATGCCGAGCCCCGGATGGGCTCAACCCTCTCGGCATAAGCATCAGCACTCTGCTGCACATCGACCGCGTCCCTTCAGCGCTAGCGTATCCTGCATGGTCTAATAATGGTTCCGGAAACTAGCGTGACCCCGGTTTGTTGCCGCGCTATGTCGTCTCGCCGGCCAGGTCAGGGAGCAGTCGAGAGGAGCCCGAGACTATGGTAGGTTCAGTCTGTCGACGAGTTTGGTCGATACGAAAGGTCGTGTTCGTTTCCAGTCTCGGGAACGCAGGGTCTTGAAGGTTTGGAAAGCGTGTTCGTCGGATATTCCTGTATCTTGCCAAATCATTACGCTCACTTAATAGCTGTCCGATGTAGACCGCCTCTTGGCAGAGAATGACGACCCAACACGGCCACAGGGCCGTCGCCGGCGCCATCAGATCACACGAGTGACGGACCCGCTTTCTTAGATGCCTTTTCAGAGTGCTGTACAGAAGCGGTTCAGGTAGGTGAGTCGCTGTTGCAGAGCCGATGTGTGCGGATCACCAATGCGAATGGCTGGGATAGAGTTCGTGCGGTGAGCTATTACGTGTACGCGGCCGCACGTGTGTGTGTGTGTGTTTTTTCACGGGTAGTTCGAAATCCATACGGCGACTAACACCTCGTTTGCTGTAGTCCGGCCATTTGGTATGTATTTACTCTCTGATACTAACGTAGGGTAACCGGACCATTCACGGTTCGAGATTTCTCTGATGTTCCGTGTTTCTTTGCCATGTTAAACGGGCACCTCGTGCTAGGAAGCACCCGTCGTTGTCAGTGCCGAGCACCGTCACGACATGTCTTCATCAACATGTCGAACAGGTGTGTTGCGGCTTCGCTGGAAACGTCCGGCAGCCGAGCAAAAGGTTGCTGGAGCCGGGACGGGCTCTGGCTTGCGTGCGTTTTGCATCCGAGTTTTAAGGCCAGGCAGACTACGCCGATACGGTGTCGGGAACGCACGAAAGATCGGATCGTCTCGTCAAGATATTTTAAAGTAAGATTTCTTTCCTGCGACCTTGAACCCGGGCCCGGCCTTGTAAAGTGGGACGGAAAAGATCACACCCATCATGGAAAACTCCCGACCTTGCGCTAGAAAACGATCCATGGCTGGCCCGAACTGCGCTTCCCGGCACGGCTCCCCTGAGCTAAGCCGCGCCGCGTTGGTGGTGGCACTAAAGCGTCAAAGCATTTCGCTCAGACATCATCTCGGAGTGGTGGAGGGAGACCCAAGGTGCCGGGAATCCGGTATATCTTCGAGGGGGGTTCCTATCGAATACCACGCAAGCGGCAAGATCTTGATGCTGCTAAGGAAAATGTTCAACAAGACTGACCGGACTTGCAGGGGTGAACCCTTTCTCTCCAGAGGCATGCGGCACCCTGATCTCAAAGCTCGGATGAAAGCCTATTTATTCGTGCGCCGAGTCGTGCGATACGACGAGCGCTGGATACGAGCGGCGGAGGCGGCTGATGCACTTCACGGGGCTTACAGGTCTTACCACCCAACGATGACGACGACTTTTGCAAACGAGTTGAGCACGGTTAGTCCAGAGTACTGTGACATTCGATGTCGGTTTTGAACATTGGCCTATTGATATGGTGTTGCTGAGCAACGCTGAGCAACGCTGTCGCGAGATAAAGATGAAGGTCATGTTGCTCATAGCTGGCAAGATAGATACCTTTTTTAAGAAATCTTCACGCATATCAACCCGTTGTGTTTGCCACGTGCTATCATCGTCGTCATCATCAGACAAAGTCATCGCTGTGGATGCCAAGAATCTTGACAGCAGAAGCTCATTAGATTGCCACCAAGTGGCGTGAGCGTCACAACCTCTAAAGCGAGTATACGGGCCTGATGCTAACCCTAAGCTTCGCGCGAAAGCCAAGAAATGTCACTGCAGCCCGAGGCGCCTTGGCAATTCCTTCATTTTGTGCTCAGAGCCGCATCGAGTTGATTAGCAGTAGAAACAATACACTGCCAAAAACGCTGGAAGACCCAATACCGGTGACAAAAAAAGAAAAAAAAGGGGGGGGAAACCACCACAAAAAACGTAAAACCCCAAAGAAGCATAAAGACTCCAGCCATCGACGAACATCCAAGCCAAGTAATCAAGCGTTGCTCCGAGTCATTATCTGTTATTCGTCCCGTTCATCGCAGTTCACCTGTACCCGTCTTATACGCCATACTTCCATCAAACACATCTCAAAAAGAAAAGAGGGGGGAACGATGTCGACCCTGATACAAAACAGATAGTCCGCTATGTCTTGTAGTCAGCAACATTCATAAAAGTCTGAATGATAACCGCCACTCACCAGATCAAGATTGACCAGATGTGGTTTGTACACAAAGATGCTCCGCCTTCCCGAATTCGCCATGGCTCTCTGGCCCCAGGCAAAAGATATAGCCCTTCCCGATTCTACTCTGTTGGGTACAGGTCACGATGGATCGCCTGGATTTCCTGGCGATCGGCGTAGGTGTCGTAGTCGACAACGCTCTCGTGCCTGTCCCAGTAGAGGAACGCCTCGTCGATGTCGGCACCGCCAAAGTCCCAGTCTCCGAGGTCGTCTTCCTCGGCATCGTGGTACTGGGCGAGTCGGGCCTCGCGCCGGAGCATCTCGTCGAAGCTGACATTCGCATGCTCGAAAGACGGGAATGCCACCAGCACGTCGTCTTCGCCCTCCATGGTGGAGTACCCGCTGTCCGTGGAGACCTGAGAGACCGAAACGTGGCGGATGTGCCGCCTCGTGTCTCGGCGCCTTTCGAGTCGGCTCTCGAGACGTTGCTTCTGTTCCAGGCTGAGGGAGCTTGTGGCCCTCTTCCTGGTCTTGGGCAAGCGCTTCGAGACTCTACCAAGCGAAGGGCACGCCTCTGGACCGCCCAACTTAATGCGGGTGTCTGTATCCGCATCCTGAGATGCAGCCATCCCGCTAGGGCTGCAGACAGCGCCCTCCGCCCCCAGAGAAGAAGCCTGGGTACTCTGACTGTTCTCGGTACCAGATACCTAATCGGCATCGAGAATAGAACCAGAGACCATTGTCTGCTTCGTGGCGGTGCTGAGCTCTTGTGTGAGCTCGGCCCGGGGAAGCGCCTCTTCGGTATTATGACCCTTGGCCGAAACGCTGCCTTCTTGGACAGTGGTTCCACGCGTAGGAGAGCCTTCAGGTGCGGCTCTACTGTTCTCTTCTCCTGCGTCTTCCTTCTTCGAAGATACAGCTAGCGCCATGTCGGTCATATTGTTAACCGGAACAGCCTTTACAAGGCGACGTCTAGGCTTGTCCTTCGAAGAGGCCGCCTTGGGAGTTTTGGCCACGATGGCAAAGAGACGACGGAAGAAACCCATTCTGCAAATGGGACTAGTCAGCAGCCTTCAGTGATGGCAAGTGAAGCAGATTGCGCTAAAATTCGGCAGTGGGAGAGATCAGGGATGGATCGAACGTACGTAAGGTTGTTTGTTTGTTTTCTTGGCGGTTAGCCGTGAAAAAGGGAGACGCGTTGCGATAGGGCGAACACGTTCCGGAGTAAGAAATAGCTTTGAGAAGCTATGATAATAAAGAGTAGAAAGAAACAAGACTCCTGTAGGAGGTTTGATGGTTATGCAAAGTCTTGTTGTTGGCGGTGCACTGTTCAGTGTGGAAGTTGTTCATGAACCGTTCAGCGGTGGTGGTTTTAAAGAGAGATGAAGATGCCCAGGAGCGGGAGTCGACGAGATTAAATACTCGAGCCAAAGGACTCTTGCCCTAGGGCTGCCACGGTATACACGTGAGTGAAAGGCTCAACTTGACCTCGGCTTCACCTTATGGCATCGCCATCATAACAATGTTCCCACGCGGGTGTTGTCCACAGACGCGAGCCTTCGGCTTCGTACGCGATAGTCGTGGTAACGGGTGAAGCCGTAACCCCCTTACGTCTCTCCAGTTCAAGCCTTTTCTCGTGCCTTTCGCGGAATCGGTCAAAAACGCAATAAAAACAAAAGTATTATACTTTTGTTAAGTTACGTGGACTTGCCGCGTGACGTGATCCTCTCCTCCCACTTGTCTCCGCGAAGCGACGCACTCTCACGACGTCACGATTGGGGTCGTTTTTCTTCGGCTGCAGCGTCAGAGGCTTATTCCTTCGTTTGACGAATTACTGCTGTCGAGTGCTTCACTCTTCGACTTTGTGGTTCCTACACCAATTGTCTCCCGTATCCCGTGTATCCTCCCTCGCAGCCTCTTGGCCTCAGCCTCGATGGCTCTTCCCTGCTCGTCTTTTTCAGGCGCTGTGCTAGTTTTCGATGGCTTCTGCTTAGTACGACGGGGGGACGAGCCTTTGCCGTCGTCTCTTTCCGTGATAAGCCTGACCTTGCCGTTCTGTGACAACCGGTGTAAGTTACCACTGATCAGTGTTGGTATATAGCTCGAAATCACAGAGGCAATTGGTGATGGTCGGCACTTGCGGTGGTGCCGGTTGTCGTAATATTGCTTGTGGTGTTTCTGATTGTCATTCTGCAAAAAGGGGTGCCAGGGGCCGAGATGATGCCTTCGTTGCACAGCTTTTCGACGAGATCTCGATAGGCGTTTTCTTCTGCCGCAACGTACGCGGCAGACGCAGCTCCAATGCTGGCGCGTTGCGGTATCCCCACGACGATAGTGCCTTTCGCGATCCTTCGGAAATCTTCATCCGTCACTCGCGCCGCCTCGCCGTCTTCATGTGCGATTGTGCGCGGTCGAAGTCGGAAGGGTAACCCAGCGGGTACCTCCAGCATCCGTACGAACGATGATGGCGCCCATAGGGGTCATCTGATCTCCAGCAGGGACAAGAGACATGATGGCAGGACGGAACTGGAATCATCGTTGTCGTTGAGGTCCGACTGGTGGTAAGGTCTGACCGTTGTAGATCGGAAGGTCCGAGGATCATTGGCTGGAGGTAAAACAAGAATCCCGGGGCCTTTTGGCTCCCTTGATTTGGATGACCTTGTCGTCACTGCCGACTTTTGGCATTTTGCCTACCCAGGGCCATACCGACGCTTTGTCGTCGACTCGTCGTAAAGCTGGACTACTCGACTTATGGGCGAGAGAAGAGTTCCCGATGTCTTAAGACCGCCATTAAGCCTGCTGCAGTAGTATCCATGGTGCTGTAGCCATTATTTAATTGACTGTAAAACAGCAACCACTTGTTTGGACGTTTGGAGTGGTTACTTCAGCTTGAGAGAATCTTCTCTAGATCCACGTAACTCAACTGATTTGATGTCCGAGATTATATACTCCTTATTGGAAAAGGGTGCTTATATAAAGACTTGTGCGGGCTCAACTGCTCGCACAGAGTGAGACAGACCTCCACGGAATCGCAAGGCTCTGATATATTAACTCAAGTTTCGACTCTTGACTTATATACAAGAACAAGATAGCAAACCCCAATTCAAAACTTCAACCAACAGTTGGGGACAGCCCAAACAGTGTTTTACACAAGCAGAAAGCTTTCCGTAGTAGTGCTTTGTTAGGTTTACAGGTTGCTTTTTGCTAAAGTACGGTGTTTACAGAGGGAAAACTCCTCTTCGTGTTACCAAAACACTCTTATGAACAAGCCAGTGGGAGAAAACCACCGCGGCAAAGCTGGACCAGTATGACAAGGGCAGTACGTTGAGAGTAAGATACGCTTCGAAGTAGCAAACATCTCAGATTTGTCGCTATCTACAAGGCTCTGATCCCGCCTGGCCATGTGACAGACGAAAGGCGGCACCCAGAGAGAACTCCCTCACCTGCACCTCACCTGGATTGTTTACCTACCTGGCCCCTGGCCCCCCTTGATCTCTGACCAGCAACCGCCCACCTACCCATAAGTCCATTTCTTCCACTCAGATATCTTCCACTAACCTTCTCCATCTATAAAACCCTTCTTCCGCTGTTCACTTTGCACCACCAAACGCAATATTTTCTCGACTGAACCACGAAACGAACCGAACCATAACCAGGTATTTGATTCCTCTCGCACCGAACCACGGGCCCCAAGTCTTTAACTCGTTCATACTTCATTGTGCGTTCGAGCTATTTATCTCTAACCGTCGACGGGCTCTACTATTAGTTGGCCTCGCACAATAACCTGGTGGTGAACCAAAACACCGTGCAATCCACCCTACGGCTTCTTTGAGAGGCACCGGTATATCTCTCACCTCCCTTTAGAAACTGCGAACCCAATGAAGACAGGAGCCTCCATTGGCCTCCGAACTGACTTCTTCAACCACCAATATAGCTAGTTGAAAGATGACGCACTCTAGCATTCTCCATCACTGCCTAAGTCTGCTCTTTGAAAAAAAAGACGCGTCGAGACAGGCTCCCAACGACAACACCCACCTTGACCCTCACGCGGTTCGCGAACCTCAACTCACCTTGAGTCTCGGCGAGAACGCTTCTCAAGTTGGCAAGACGTCTTCAGACGCGCCCACGAGACAAGAGACAGCGATTGGCCCTCTGCGGCAACCTTGGGTCTACTCGCGCTTCACCATGTCGACTTACCGACAACGCGCCAGAGTCGTGACAGGCACCACTGCCGCGAAACAACAGCCCGAGAAGCCTCTAAACCCCCTGCGAATGAATCCTGTCATCATCAACGGGGCGCCTGATCACTCAGAGCACATGGTCATCGGTCAATTTGCTCTTCAGGATGACGGCGAGAGGTCGCCTGTATCCTCGGAGACGGGTGACTCTGACGCCTCGAGCATCGAGGCGCCACGCAGACAGTCTGGAGGCCGAGGTATGTGATGGCCACCTATTTCCCAATTCGATCATCCTTCCCAAATTAGTTTCATGCTGATTAACCTATTACCAGTATGGGAGTCTGAGGCCCTCTCCAACTCGCTTCGGCGCTCCTCCCTTTGCCTAAACCAGTCACTGTTGGCAACGGAAAGCATGTTGGGAGACGAAAACAACGTAAGTTACGTAACAGACCTTCAGGTGCCATCCAAGGACTGTGAAGTCTTCGAAGACAATGGCTCGTCCGGCACGTCTCGAACATTCCATGGCTCGTACTACAACGACAACACCGCAACAATTGAACCCCTTATCCGCGAGATTGATGAGTTCCTTGATACTTTGGGATACCAAGGCTCTCAAGACTTCCAGATCAACAGCTTCAGTGGTTTCAACTGTCACCAAAGCGTCTATTGCTCTCAAGTTATCGATGCGTTGGTTGACGAGATCGACGATTGTCTCGATACACTTGGAGCCCGCCAGTCGCCAGATCTGCTCGTCGACGACTTCCGTCGCAGAAAGAACTTCCTACCTTCTGCCAAGCCCCTACCTTTAAGCATCATCAAAAAGAAGAAGCCAAGATTTCACGGAGGCGTGTTTTCTCACGTGTCGGCAAAGCCAAAGGGTTTGTACACCATCAAAGAAAAGGAGGCAACGCCTCTTTGCCAAGGCACTCCTTCGTCAGACTCCCTTCACAAGACGGCCAACAAGGACTTCTTGAACGCTTCTGCGATTCCTCAGCCGTTGCGCATCATCAAGGTGGGTAACCCAGGCGCAGTGCGTGGCCAAGGCCAGGGTCATGGAACATTGCCCTTTCAAGACAACACAGCATCCCTGGCCCACCGAGGCGCTGAGAAGCCAAGACGTCAGAAGGAATACCTTGCGTCGTCTCCCGTCACTGACTCACAGCAGATTGGCCCCATGTTCGACGAGAGGAACTCCGGCCAGCCCGTGATCCCCCTGCCTGCTTGTTTTTCGCCCCGGCTCACCCTGTTCTCCGAGCCCGATCCGCTGCCCTACATTGACCTTGACCCTACGCAGTCCCCTGAGCTGTCCTCGGACCAAGAACATGACGCTGCTACTGACCTGCCTCTCGCGGCGAGCGATTGGGATGAGGAGGACTCCATCTCTTTCCTCCTCGACCCGATCGACGACGAGCCGTATCCCCGGTGCCACAACCCGGTCTTCTACGAAAGCGCCGTTCACGCTTGGTTGGAAGACTCGATCCACCACCAGGCCCTCCACGGGGCCTCCAGTGAGTCCAGTGACGGAAACCAAGACGATTTTGGCCTGTCGAACTCTCGAGACGTTGATCTCAGTGCCCGCCCCCGCCGCCTTCCACGGGTGCCGCGGCCGCCTTGTTGCAGTCAGCGCGAGGTCACCCCGGGATCCAGCCATCCGTCAGAGATGTATCCAGTTGAGCGTGAGGAAGAGGCTCGAGATCTGGATGAGCAGCTTCGCCTCCGGGCCCAGGCCCCTCCCTGCAGGATCTTCTTCTGGACGCTCCATCATTCCAGCCAGAATGCCGAGCCCGAAGATTTGCCTGCGTAAAGCGTCCCCCCCCCCCCCCCCCCCCCACCCCCCCCCCCCCC
>PUHP01001441.1:0-11062 GCA_006783085.1 Colletotrichum shisoi | reverse complement strand
ACTTAATATAGCTAGTATTAAGATACTAATTAAACTCTTAGTTCTTGATAACTAAATAGTGTACTTAAAATAAGTAATTTACTTAAATAAATAGTTTACTTATTAAGTAAAGTAAAAAGAAGAAAGAAAAATAAGGGGATCTTAGAGATATTTATACTTCTTAGTTAGTTAAGTAGTAGCTAGCTCATGGGTAAAGTAAAGTTAAACGTAAAGTTAAAGGTAAAAATTACATAAAGTTAAATATAAAGATTATATAAGGTTAAAAATTATAAAGTAAGGTAGGTATGTAAAGGTTAAATTACGCCTTTAAAAATTAAAGGGCTTAAAAGGCGCAATTAGCCTTACTACATTAGTAAAGAGGGTAAGTAAGTAGGGGAAAAAGAGTAATAAAGGAGGTAAAAGGAAGGGGATTTAAAGATTAATTAATAACTTAGCTTTATAACTTGTAAAGGTTTTCATAATAAGTATAAAACTATTTACCTTAAGCTTATAAAATAAGGGGAAATTAATAGTTAGGTTATAATAAACATACTTAAGGTATAGCTTCTAGTTAGGTTAAGTAGTAGAAAACATAGTTAGAAAAGTATACCTAAAATTAAAGGTATTATAAGGTCTAGTAGGCTAAGGCTAACTTAACTTAGTACTAGCTTTATTAGTATAAAGTTATTTATTTTAGGCTTTAGGAGGGGAAATTAATACTTTATCTTATTTATAAAGACCTTACTAATCTATAGTTAAGTAGTTAAGTAGTAACTTATAAAGTTAACTACTAACTAGTCTTAGATTGATAAGTTATATAAAGTTATAATAAATAAATTTATTATAAGGGTATATTTATATATTCTAGTAGCTTAATAAAGAAAGGATCTATTTAAAGGCATAAGCTATAGTAGCTACTTATATTATAAGGAAGGGAGGAGGTAAGGGACAAATCCTAACGCTCTAATTAGTTAGATCTATCCCTTTAGTTAGGGCCTACCTTTTAACACAACAGCTATTTAGTAGTTAGCAGCTTTAATTAGAAAATCTATAATCTAGCTAGCTTTATAATAATCTAAACATCTAAAATACCCTACTACCCTCTATGTAGCCTAATTAATATTCTGACAGTAAGAAATAGTATAAATAAGTTTTAGAGAATATAGATATATAAAATAGGTAAAGCTAAGTACTAGGGGGAAATTAGAGATATATAGACTATATATAGTAGTAAGTACTAATAGAGGTAAAGTAGGAATATCTAAGAGAGGGAATCTAAAGGTAAGAAAGAAAACAGCTAGAAAAAGAGGTAGTAGAAAGAGACTCTTAAATAGAGAGAATTAACAAACAGGATAGATAGCGCAGTAAGGAACTTAAGAACAGTTAGCATTAGTTTAATAACAGGGTAAAGTAGGGCGTTGCGACTTGTTAATGCGTTAGCTGTTAGCTAAACCTTGCTTTCTCGGCATAGCTGCTAGCAAAGGCGGCTAAACCAAGTAGGAATTAATTAATTACTCACTAATGCAATAAGTGCCCTATAAGCTAAACTAGCTATAGGTTGTGTTACTTACTGTTAAAGGTTTAGCTGTTATAAGTCTTAGGGAAATATTGCGAAAGAGAGCTAGTAGGGATGACGAGACTGGGTTATGTTGTTGTTGACGTCATAAAAAAGGGGATAAACGGTTTAAGTCTGTCAAGCTAGGTTGGGGTAAATAGATTAAAAAGGGGAACTTAGGGAAGAGAAGAAACATAACTACAGGGGTAGCTTAGGCTCCGCTATCTTGATGGGAATCCTCATCCTCGCTGCATTTCTTATACATCCTAACAAGCGCAAAAGGCTAAGCAATAAAATGAACTACGTTTTAGCAAATGGTAACACAAAAGGGACCTCTGTTGACAATTATCATTATCCTGTAGGCGTTAATGATGGTAAAGTCTATGAGGCACCCTGGTCTGCTGCCTAGATGATATAGGAGCTACAGGTTTGGAGCAGATTGGATATGGAGGTGGTAGTGATAGTAATAGTAGCAGTAGAGAAACAGTGCATAACAGCATTGCAATTGCTCCAAGTTAGGTAATGAGTTTTGGGGACGTCTCTTGTTTGTATTATCTTCCCAACTTGTAGTGAATTCGTAACAAATTCTACGTCGCTCTGTTCTCTTGTTGCCAACTGGCTAAGGACGAACCTTGGGGCTTTTCAAAGGTCACCAATCAGTCGTTCGGTCGCGGTTCCGTTTCTCAAGACACCCATCACGGTCTCCATGCTGCCGACAATTTCATCTGCGATGGCTTCGGCTGTATCCTGAGCTAGTAAGGTCTTGTCGTACGACATCTGGAGCAAGAGCGTCTTGCCCGGGGCCTTGTGAATCGCCACCGAGAGGGCGTACGGCGAGGGCATGCGTACTTTGCACTTTGCCATGATGTGCCATCTGTAATCGGCGTTAGGGTCGTCAGTAGGAGCCGGGTCAAACGGCTGGTAGAGGAAGAGAAGGCGATTCCCCACGCTCTTTCGGTCGAGACCGGCCGCTTTGTAGATGTCGTCTAGTCCGACGTCGCCGTGGTCGGTCATGGCCCAGAAGTCCTTTTGCGTACGGAGCAAGAAGGATGCGAGCGAGTCTTTAGGGCCTACATCTATTCGCATCGGAAGAAAGTTCGCGGTCGTGCCGTTGATCGTCTGCGGGTCAGGGAGATCGACGTTGCGGCCCGTCAGGAGGTAGTCGAAGGCCACATCGTGACTACCCATGGCCCGGGACAGCCATATCTGGAATGCCCCTTGGAGCACCACAGCCGGTGTGACGCCAACATCACCGGCCAGCTGGTCGACATTGGTCGCGCGGATCGGGCGCTTGACGTGGGCGGTGGACAGGGGCGCCGACGCGTTTGCCCAAGGAGCCCGGATGCCCGCGGGGTCGTTACCGGCCCAGCCGTTCAGCCTCTCTCTCCAATATTCCAGAGATGTAGACTTGTCCAGTTCGAAAATGTGAAAGGCAAAGTCCATGAACGTGGTGTGCCGAGGTTCGGGCTGTCGCCGCAGTATGGCTGAGTAGTGGTCGTCCCAGATGCGAAGAAGCGTACCGTCGTACACAGCATGATCCATTTTCGTGATGAGATCCCAAGTCCTATCCGGAAACGTGATGATAGTGTATCGGATGAACGGCCTACCGAAGACGAACCTCTCGTGCCACACTGATGCGGCCACAGAAGCAGCCTCCTCTTCGTTCTGGCAACTCACACGAGTCACGTTCGGTTGGGAGCTGCGCAGAACCAGACCGACCCAGCCCGAGTCGGGCGTGCGCAGCCAACAGGTCCGAAGGATGTCGTTCCGCTCTGTTAGGACGGACGTGGACCCGATCCACTTGTCCTGGTCGGCCACTGCCGGCATCCTTCTCACCGTGTGAAGGACCCAGCCCTGTTCCGGGCGACTGCCCTGGCTGAGAAACTCGGCCTGTCCCGGCGGGCAAGGATAAACTAGAGAGAATAGTCAGCGAGTCTGCGACGGCCAACGAACAGCACCGGGGAGTGGATAAGTAGTAGTGAGAACAGCGTACCATAGTCGACGTCTTCCTCCCAGTCTAATCCGCTAGCCACTGCAGTATGCTTGACCGCATCTGGCACTTTGAAAACTGGTTTGATGCGACGAGAGGCGTCGCGCACGAGAAGCTTCATCTGCGAGGCCTGATCTCTAAGCTTGGGAACACTGAGGATAACGGGAACTGGCAGAGAGTAGCCCTTCTGTCGAATGATGCTCGAGAGGTTGATGGCGCTGACCGAGTCGCCTCCTAGAGAAAGGAAGTTGGCCTCTCTGCCGATAGAGCCGCACGGGACGTTGAGAATCTCGGACCATGCGCTCTCGATAAGCTTCTCTTCATTGTTCCCGGCGGGCACAACCTCGTGAGCGTCATAGTTGGTTTCGAAGACGTACGGCGACAGCTCGACAGCATCGAACTTTTCAACCATTGCCCGTAGTGCTTTTCGGTCGACCTTGAGCGAAGGCAGGAGGGGAAAGCCCGACGCTGGCAGGACAAACTTGGGCAACATGTAAGAGGCCAGAGAAGTGATCTGTTGCCGCAGTGATTGGAAATCCTCCTTGTGCTCTTCGGCGGCCCCAAGGGTCATCGGCGGTTCCGCCGGACCCTTTTCTTCGGCTGCAGCATGTGCCAACGATGACCTGAACACACACGCAGCTACGAGCTGAGGCTTGCCGCTGATAGTGAGAAGCATGACGGTGGCATCCACCACCCTGTCACACAGCCTCATGGCCGACTCAACCTCGCCCAACTCGACTCGTTGCCCGTGAATCTTGATTTGACCATCCTTGCGACCCAGGCACTCGAGCTCCCCCCCGGGCAGCCATCTAGCAAGGTCGCCAGTGCGATACAGACGCATCTGAAGCGCCTCGCTCCAGACGAACGCGGCCGCCGTTAGGTCATCGCGGCCGACATAACCTTCAGCCAGTTGAGGTCCGGCCACGCATAACTCTCCGACGGCCCCGTAAGGACAGAGACGAGAACCGCCGTTCGCTTCTTCATGGTCCAGCAAGACGGCCATCACGGTCGGAAAAGGACGTCCGATGTTGCCTGCGGGCGCGCGTTCGTCACTGCTGACTTCCTTTGTGGAAACTTGAATGCTTGCCTCGGTCGGCCCATAACTGTTAAGAAGACGGCATGCAGGCGCCCACGTATCGACGACGGCTTTGGTCATGGGTTCCCCGCCAACCGTCAGCGTTTTCAGGCTTGGGGCCTCGGACGGTCGCAGCAGGCCCACCACAGTGGTCGTGAGACAGGCATGATTCACGCGCATCTGGCGGATGTAGCCACCCAGGTCAGAGAGGAGATGGTCAATAGGTGCCATGCAGAGGGTTGCACCGGTGCCCAAGGCGCAGAATATTTCCATGATTGAAACGTCAAAGGTGTAGTTGGCCATTTGCAGACAGCGCCACTCTCCTCCACTGGCGCGGCCCTCGACAGCGCATGTGCTCCGGATGGCGGTAGCCACTGCCCGGTGCGACACCATGACGCCCTTGGGCTGGCCGGTGCTTCCGGAGGTGTACAAGATGTAGGCGAGCTGCTCTGGAGTTACAGCCGCTGCCAGGGGTTCGGCATGCTCCTCTGTTGAAGACGACGGTAAATCTTCGACGACGAGGATGCCGACGTCGCCAGGGAGGTGCGCGGAAAAATCGCATTGCGACCTCATCAGTATGACGATCCGCGCCGAAACATCCCGACATATGAAGGCGTTGCGTGCGGCCGGGTTTCCCGGGCCGAGGGGCACGTACGTCAGGCCGGCCTTGAGAATGCCCAGAAGACAGACGACAGAATCGACGGATTTATCGAGCATCATGGCGGCACGATCGCCAGGTCGCAGACCGCGTCCGGCCAGGAGCCTCGCGACGCAGTTGGCGCGTCTGTCAAGTGCGGCGTAGGTAACCTGCTCACACTGCTCCGCATCGGCCCATTCGATCGCCACGCGGTCGGGGGATGCTTCGGCGCACGCCTCGAACTCGGCTTGGAGGAGCCGAGGCGGAGGGGTGACGAGAGTTTCACGATTGGACAGGGAGTCTCGCAGGAAGCAGAGTTCGGCGTTCCCTAGGATGTGCGTCTCTGTGACGGACTGCTCAGGTTTTTCCAGTATTGCCGTGACGGCTGACGAGAAGGAGTCGCGGAGAAACCGAAGCCGCCTCGGCTCTACGTCGCCTGCCATCCGGATGCGGGTGAAACGTCCGGAAGGGATCACCTCAAGAAGCACATAGGGCACGCTCCACATCGGCCTCTCTCCCTGCCGTTCAAATATCGATGGCGCAGTGGCATCCTTGCGGCGGGGCTCATCTTCCCCGAACAAGAGGTTCACCGCGGTATCGAACACGTCGGACGACAGCCCGGCCGCGCGGAGTGCTCCTTGCATACCAACGTGTGCGTGACGAGATGTGGCGGCATAGTTGGCCATGCACACGTCCTTTACCAGGCTGATGAGTGTCTTTTCGCCGTCTATGACGATCCTCTGGGGTACAGTTGCGATGGTTGGCCCGTTCATGCTCTCGATTCCCTCGACGGGCGCGTCTCGACCCGAGAGAGTTGTGGCGAACACGACGTCACGAGAACCCAGATGCCTTGAGAGAACCATGGCCCAAGCCGCGTTGACCACCGCTCCGGCGGTGACGCCCAGGCGGTTGCTCTGGCTGTGGAGGTCTAGTTCCAAGTCGTGAATCTCTGTCGCACTCTCTCCTACCGGGGCCTGATTCAGGCGCGAGCCCGGCGCGTCTGCGAGATGGGCAGCCCAGAAGGTTTCGGCCGCGGCCACGTCCTGTCCCTGAAGGAACCGAATGTATCCGCCGAACCCGGGCCTCTTGGCTATGGCCCGGCCGTGGTAGACCGACGAGACGTCCTGGTAGAGGAACCCGTGCGACCAGAAATCGCACAATGAGTGATGCATCGTCACAACGAGCCATGTGCCACGTACTATTCCAACCCGGAAGAGCGGCCCCGACATTGGCAGGTCGGTCTCAGAATCTCTCTTGATATATTCCTCCAAGGAGGACTGGCTCTCCGCCCAGGGGAGGCTGAGATCCCCCCTGACGACCTGTAGGATGGTGGATCGGCCTCGCGGGACGAAACCGGTGCGGAGCATGTCGCTCAGCTCAAAGACACGGGAGAAGCTGTACTTTAGCTTGCCCAAGTCCAGGTGGCCGACGTGCCACACCCGGCGCTGGGTATAGGGATCGCCATCGGTGTTGAGTGTGGATAGCAGAGCAGCCTGTAAGGAGGTGGCCGGGTAGGCGTCGACAATGTCCATCTCGCCATGGGATTGGAGAAAGTCGTCTGCTTCTTCCAGCAGGCTGAAGGGGCCCGAGTAAGACATACGATGGACGGACGATGCTATCGACATCCGGGCAACTTGCTCCAACGGCTGATCCGTCAAGAGGCTGACGAAGTCCGCAATGATGCCCTGCTCGCGAAGCTCTGAGATGGCTCGCATAGCCGAGAGCGAGGTTCCGCCAAGGGCAAGAAAAGACTGCTGGCGTCCAATGACCTTGTCGTCCACGCCGATCGCGGATGCCCATGCAGCGGCGATTTTACGTTCGACCTCGTCGGTGATGACGCTTCCTTGGTGGGATTCGGAAGCTACCAAAGCCGAGAAACCGTCCACCCCCAGCTCCGTGGCCCTACCGCGGAGACTCTTCAAGTCGACCTTGCCATTGGCAGTCCTCGGGAGCTCGTCCACCCGCATCCATAGGCTGGGCACCATGTAGGACGGAAGGAGGCTGAGGGCGTGTTTTCTGAGGATAGGCAAAAGCTGGCTCCAAGGCTGGCTGCCATCCTTCGGCACCACAACCGCAATAAGGGCAAGTTTTTTGCCAATCTCGGCCGCGAAGGTTGCGCATGCGGCAACGCTCTGGTGTCTTGTGACGGCTTGGTCAACGTCGGCAGGCTCAACCTTGTTCCCATTGATCTTGAGCTGCCAATCGATGCGTCCCAGAATCTCAATCGACCCGTCTGCTAACTTGCGCGCCCTGTCTCCCGTCCGGTAGAGTCTCTTGTACAGGTCGTCGCCAGTGCAAAATGGATTAGGCACAAATGCCTTCTCCGTAAGGCCCGGTTCCTTCAGGTAGCCCGAGGCAAGCTGCGGGCCAGAGAGGCAGAGCTCGCCTGCCACACCCCGGCCGGCCAGTTCGTTGGAACCAGGTTGCAGGATGTACGTCAGCGTGGTATCGGCGGGAGCGCCGAGATTTCTGGGATTGTCACCGGGCCTCAGACGGCGCCCGAGACTCATTTGCGTGCACTCGCTGGAGCCGTATCTGTTCCTGACTAAGAGGCGGGGATTGGCAGCCCATAAATCTACCAAAGCCTGCGGGATGCTTTCCCCGGCGATGGTGATCTGTTTGATGTTCGGGATCTTGGACGGCTTAAGGAGGGACAGTGCAGTAGGTGTGATCTCCATATCATCGACCTGGTGTTTGTTGATGACATCAGCGAGGTCGGTGAGAATCATCTCTCTGCTTGCCAACACTATCGTCCCTCCTTTTACTAGGGTGGAAATAAAGGTTCTCTGAGCAGCAGAGGCAGTCGGGCTGTAGAACAGGAGAACCCTGCGTGTGTCGTCTAACGGCGGATGCTGCATTATGCCGTAAGCTGCAGCTCGGTGAGACACAGCAGTACCCTTGGGCTTGCCTGTCGAGCCTGAGGTGTAGATGATGTAAGCGATGTCACTGGGGCCTGGCTTACGCCCCATGTTCCAGCCGTTGTCTGGAGTTGACAATGGTATGGCTTCCGAGAGGCAGTTTTCAACGCTCCTGGTCAGTGGGAACATGTGAAAGTATCTCTTGTCAGCAAGAATGAGACTTGGGTCGCATTCTTGGATGATTTGTGCGTTCCTCTCCCGCGGCATCTCAGGGTCCAGTATAGTGTACGTGACACCGGCCTTGAGGAGAGCCAGGATTACGACGCACAGGTTGGCAGAGCGATCCATGAGTAGTGGCACAACGTCTCCTTTCGACAGGTTTAGGAGCCGCCCCAGTCCGTTAGCGAGGCTGTTTAGTTCCTCATACGTTAAAGAAACCGAGTCCTCGAAGACCACGGCCGTACGCGACGGTTGGCAACTAACAGACGTCTCGACGAGTTCCGACAGTATAGGAGGGGTTGCAGAGGGTGTGATGGAGGGTCTGCTGAGTAAAAAAGACCTCTCCGCCTCGGAAATAAGCTGTATATCCTTAACGAGACTCTCAGAAGCGTCCTTCCTGGAAAAGGCACTAACGAGAGCGGCAGCGAAATGGTCTAGTATAGTTTGGGCATCCTGGTCGGGTATGTCGACAATATAGCTCATCGTTATCATTGGCTGATGGGAGACACAGACGCTCATCACAAGCGGGAACTTTCGTAGACCTGGGGCGAGACACGAATAGGTCGAGCCGGGGCTGTAGTTGAGAACGGATTCAACTATCTGGCCTTGCGGCAAGTGTTGGAGTATCGCTGGTAAGCCGACAAAGGCATTTCCGGCGGCTCTCCTCTTGAAGCTTTCGACTGACTCGGCGATTTCCCGAAGGCTGCTCTGGTCCGAGAGGCCAACTCTGAGCAAGTATGTTTGGTCCAAGCAGCCCACGCAACCCTTGGCGCCAGGGAAGCTATCGTCGCGGCCGACTACGCCAAAGACCACGTCCTGCGAGTTACCGTGGTGGGCGAGAACAATAGCCCATATGCACTCGACAAGAGTTTCGCGTGAATTACCGTCATGGACCTCGGTCAACAGTTTGATGAACTCTTTAGAGGGTTGGAAGCTCATGTGACTTCTGCTCCTAGTCTCCACGGGCTCGGATGACAAGGGCGCCGCAAGTGCCGACGAGGGCTCTGTCGAGGCGAGCATCTGCTCCCAAAATGAAGCAGAATCGGCACAGTTCTTCGTGTAATTGACATAATCGGAGTGAGAGGCGAAGCCCAGTCGGTCCATTGGCAGTAGACCCGAGAGAATCAGTACAAAATCTGTTTTGACCATGTCGAGCGAAGTAGAATCAAGGACCACCCGGCGAAATCGGAGTATGGCCTTGAACGTACCCTCCTCTTCTTCACCTGGGTCGTACGCAAGATGAGCCGTTGTATCATCATTGATAGACGTCGACGAGTTGGAGGTAACCATCTCAATGCGGGGCGATACCTGCACAAAGACGGAGCCGGTTTCGGCATCCACCTGTAGGCTGGCTCGCAAGGAAGGATCTAGAACCAGGTCAATGATGTATTCAAGCAGGTGGTGTTCTTGTTTGGAGGCGCTCACGGTAGAAGGCCAATAGGTTCCACGCGCTGACAATGGCTTCGAAGCTGGGTGAAGCCTCTGGAAGAGGCAGTTCTGCGGAAACCCATTGAACTTGCTCCTGGCAAATGTCCCTCTGGACCTGAGTTGCTGCTGTCCTCCAGTCTCCTAAGGAATCAACCCGAGCGACTGATTTCAAATAGCGCCAGTCCTCGTGACGTGCCAGGACACGCGTGAATGGGTCGGTGGTCTCCAAAGCAGTTGGAGCGAACATTGTGAAAAGGGACGGAGAGAGGGAGACAGAGAGGGAGACAGAGAGGGAGAGAGAGGGGGAGAGAGAGGGAGAGAAATCAGGAGTCTGCGTGTTTGTGTGCAGGCGTATATATAATTGTATAGGGTGTATTTAGTTACATTAGTAAGTTCGAATTTCGCGCTAATTACAAACTAGTTAACAGACAATCTTAAATATAAATGGTAGCTTAATTATCCTATAATATTATCCTTTTTCAGCTTAATAAGAATTGTATAAGGTTTATGTATTTACGTCTCCTATATAACCATTATTAGCAGAACTTACTACTAAGACTTAAAAGCCGTACGTTAGGGTATTTTTCTATAAACTCCGTTAAAGGTAAGATAAATAATAATATAATAGTGTTATGACGTAGGAGCATACATAGTTATAGGGGTAAGTTTTACGCCCCCTAACGTGTTTACCACCCCTACAACCTTATAAGTTGTGGAGTTCTAGTATACCTTCTAACATTTTCTCTTGCTAACAGACTAGAAGTACTGCAAATGTTAGCTAAACCTAAATTGGTAGGGGGGGTGGATGGAAAGTATCTAAGCAAGGGTATATAACTTCGGCCGGATACCATCGAACTATAATTTAGGTTTAGGCTACTGTTGAATTCGAGGGTAACCCACACGAAGGGCGCCACGGAGAGAGGAGTTATCGGCTGGCACGGCCGGGCCGCTTGGCGGTAACGAAGGGCCTGCCGCGGGCTTCGTCCCGGGCAGTAGGCTTCGTAGTGGCCTTAGGCGCCTAGGAAAGGGGCTGCTAAAGGCCTAGTTGAGTAGCAGGGCTGTGCGCAAGGGCAACTTAATAGTTATACACACACAACACACTTAATATACACACAATTAACCTATTACAATACCCCCTACAAATCTAATAATTAAGAGTCTTATATACCTATATACTAATAGTAATAAGTACTATAAAGCTATTTATAAGCGCCTATAACGCTAAGATAAGTAATAATACTACTAAAATAGTCCTTAATGTAACTAGTAATTAGGTCCTATAGTTTAATTAGCTAAAGATAAAGGTAAAAGCCTATAAGCT
>PUHP01001439.1:0-11348 GCA_006783085.1 Colletotrichum shisoi | reverse complement strand
TAGTATTAGGATTTTAGCGCTTAGTACTAGGTTAGCTAGTTGCGTTAACTAGTTAGTTTAACTATATTAAAGAGTATAGTAATTTAGTCTAATATATTAGCAAATAGGAGACTAGTTAAAATATACTCTTTGTAGAAGGGTGTTATCTAATAATTAAAATTAGATGCATAATAGTAAGTAAAACTAGGCTTATAACTATTATAAGTTAGAGCATATAGTAAGGTATAGGAGAATATGGGAGAAAGATGCTTAATTCTAGAAATAAGGAAGGGAACGAAATGCTACTAGTTATATACATATAGGCACGTGAAGGAGCACGTGACAGGACTGATTCAGGGAGCTTCTGATGTACGAGGATATTCCTGTGACATCTGACTCCCATTCGGGACATCTCGACATGCCTAGGGTAAGCCATTGAGAGCTCACGATGCCCTCGAGTGGTGGTTGAGGTCATCGTTTCATGACCGGGTTGGGTAGCGGGCTTGCAGCATTTGCTCTCCGAGGATTATGCTTGCTGATTCCGAGTGTTCAGCAGGCTTGAAGTTTGGCGTACGCGTTCATGAATTTTCGTCAGCCAGCAACGTATGCGCCCCCTTTTTTTTATACTTTTCTCTTTGGTAGTGCCCTCAGCGAGTGAGAAGCATAAATCTCTCAAGTATTGTATTTACATGCTATGACAAAAGCGACACTTGCAATACCACATGATGCTAAAAGACAGATGTCGAATTTGAGCCAGCGGCCATGTTGAACATGCTGTATCCAGTTTGCAAAAATTGACCAATAACGGAAGAATAATCCTAACCATTATTTAGTATCGATATCCCGTCGAATCCCCAGATCACAAAAGTGGTGTAGCAATGCTGCGGAGAAGAACCGAGCAGTGGCTTTGTTGGCATTAGCCACACTGTCGGGGAGGGAGATGTAGTCCTTGAGGCTCTCATCTTGGATCAGTAGGAGCCCTTTCGAGCCCGGTCGTGCAATATCTCATGCAGGTGCGGGTGCATCTTCTGGAGTTGACTGGTGGCTCAACTGGGGGCTCAACTGCTCAAGAGACATGTGGGGTTGTGTATCCGTACCGGTGATCACGATAGATATCTGATCTGCATGTCACTACTCATCAACGTCGTCGAGTTGTGCGGCCCAGTCTCGTTCATCCCTCTCGTCCGGCTGTGACGTACTGATGTGAAAGACACAGCTTCAGAGAGGTTTCAAAAATTGTCTTTCCGCTGCAGTATATCTTCTTGATGGAAAAAAAGAAAACCGGCGATGTGTGATGGCAGCGACGATCGATTTGCTGCGCTCATCATAATATAAGACGGCCGTTCCTCATGGTCATAACCTGACTTCTTTTTTGATACTCGCCTCATTGGACCAAGGATTGGCCTTATTTCGTCGATCTGGCCTTACTCGATCTCATGTTGAAGATGGAGGACCGCCGGTGACTACCTAAGCTGAAAGAAGAATTGTCGACGGCCGCCTAGGAGACCCCCGAGACATTGTGCGCCATTTGTAGAAGATCCAGTGACTTTCAGCAATATGCAACTCAATCCTTGGTTGAACCGGTAGCGTAGAGACTCCGAACGAGACCCGCATTGTCCCTTGTTTTCGTCCAAGCAGATGTGCCGTCCGCGAAGGCTAAACTAGTTGCGTCGTAATCGCCAAATCTTGGGGACGGCCACCGACTCCAGGCCTTGCGCCTCTTCGCACTGACGAGGCCGGACCCCGGCAAGCGGGTGACAAACAAAGGCCGGAATCCTTTTAGAATATAAGTGGTTGAGTCAGGCATTGTCGGGGTAAATGATGCTAAGCAGTACTTTCCCCTCCCCCGACGATCTGCACCCAACATAGGTATTTCCTATCGATTTGGGTGTCCGGCTTTCTAAGCCACCACCGTCTGCCCGGAAATACCATTTTCGACTTGTGGACGATCTCTGAGTTGATCTCGACTGTCAAAGGAGTCGATGGACGGACCGGCCGAGCCCAATGTTCTCTCGGTTGGAGGCGAAGTGGCCAGGTCCCGAAGAGGAGGGGGGGGGTCGGGGGACATACCGGCTTGGACCCTGGAGTCGCGATGGCATATAACAGTTGACAGTTTCCGCAAGATGGAATGAGCTCTCGGTGTTTCAAACAAAGATTAAACATTCTTTTATCCACAATGAGGCTCACCTCCACTCTTTCCTGGGCGGCCGCCGCCCTCCCGTTGACCTCAGCCAAACCGTTTCCCCAAACCGCCCAAGCCGCCGAAGCAGGGAATTCCAGCAACACCATCCAGGCCTGCCTCAGTGCGGCCAACGCCCCCGTCACAGTGTCCTCCTCTTCAGACTGGTCCGAGGATATCAGGCCCTACAATGCGCGCGTGCAGTTCACGCCGGCGCTCGTGGTGGCGGCCACCGACGCGAGCCACGTGCAGGCGGCCGTGAGATGCGCGTCCCAGTACGGCAAGACCGTCACGGCGCGCGGCGGTGGACACAGCTACTCGTCGTCGGGGCTCGGCGGCGAGAACGGCCACGTCGTGGTCCGGTTGGATGACATGTTTGGCGTCACGTTGAACGCCGACAACACGGCCACCGTGCAGGCCGGCGCTCGTCTCGGACACGTGGCGACGGAGCTGTTCGAACAGGGCGGCCGAGCCATTTCTCATGGCTCATGTCCAGGGTGAGTAGAAGAGAGAGAGAGAGAGAGAGAGAGAGAGAGAGAGAAAGAAAGAGAAAGAGATAAACCTCGGTGTGTTAAATATGAGCAAGTCATATGGTGGCTGACGCTTTGCAATCTCAGAGTCGGCGCATCGGGTAACAGCATCCACGGCGGCTTCGGCTTCAGCTCGCATCTTTACGGCCTGGCGACGGACTGGATCGTCGAAGCGACCGTCGTCACGGCCGACGGGAAGATGGTCAAGGCCTCGCAGAGCCAGAACCCGGACCTCTTCTGGGCCGTCCGCGGCGCCGGCTCATCGTTCGGCATCATCACCGAGTTCAAGTTCAACACCTTCGCCGCCCCGAACATCGTCACCTGGTACAATGTGCCCTTCAACCTGAAGAAGGACAAGCTGGTCGCGGCGCTCGCGGCCCTCCAGACGTACGCACAGGGCGACATGCCCGCCGAGCTCAACATGCGCGCCGTCATCACCCCGGAAAGCACGGCCTTTGACGGCCTCTACATCGGCACCGAGGCGCAGACGCGCAGCGCGTTGAAGAAGTTCCTCTCGCCCCTGGGAATCGACGTCGCCGGCGGCACCCTCACCCAGACGGACTGGATTGGCCAGCTGGAGCACTTTGCCGGCGAGGACCTCGACCAGACGGGCCCGCAGGACGCGAGCGACACCTTCTACGCCTCGAGCCTCATGACCAAGGCAGTCTCGCAGGACGGCTTCAAGGCCTTTGTCAACTACTACCTGAGCACGGCCCGGTCGACGTACACCGGCTGGTTCGTCCTGGTCGACGTCCACGGCGGCAAGAACTCCAAGACGGCGCAGGTCGCCAACTCGGCGACGGCGTACGCGCACCGCGACAAGGTCCTCATGTGGCAGTTCTACGACTCGTCGGGCGGCGAGGCGTACCCCTCGTCCGGCTACTCGTTCCTCGGCAAGTGGATGTCTTCGGTCACCGCCACCATGGCCAAGGCCGACTGGGGCCGCTACGCCAACTACGCCGACTCGCAGCTGAGCAAGGCCGACGCGCAGGACCAGTACTACAGGGTGAATCTGCCGCGGTTGAAGACCATCAAGACGAAGTACGACGCCAAGGGCCTTTTCACGTACCCCCAGGGTGTGGGTTCCTAAAAAGGAAAAAGAAAGAAGAAAACGTAAAAGAGAAAGAAAAAAGAAGAAATAAATAAATAAAAGAAGACGCGAACGGACGTGATGAGACGAGTCGAGTTCGGATGCAGTTCAGATGTTTCCAGCGTGGAAGGTTCATGAGCTGCTCATCCAATCTTTTGCGACGAGTGAGAATAAGAGAAGGAAAATAATAATTAGAATTCAATGTTTTGTTTCGACACTTGTTGATGCGTTGACGTGATAAACCAAATCCTTTTCTACTTTCGCAACGGGTGTCATGTCCGTGTTGAAGTCCAGGTTCGCCCTGCCCATCATGCTCTTGGAGTTCTTGTCCCGAGTGAACCAGATCACGAGCCTGCCGAGGAAGTCGCTCGGGGTGTCACCCTCGTCCTGCATCCGAATCATGTATCCCACGGCTTTCAAGTGCTGGTCCGCGATGTCGTGTTCGCCCATCAGGTTCTATCATGCGACAAGGGGCCAGTCAGTCAGTCTGTCTGTCAGTCTGTCTATCTATCTGTTTGTCTTGCGTGCGGGAAAAAAACATGTAGTACGGCAAAATAAGAAAAAAAACAAAAAAAAACAAAAAAAGGGACTTGAGTCCATTCTCACCGAGTCCGAAGCCAAAGCAAGCGTCTCTGTAATAGTGAGGTTGCTGATGTTCTTCCCTTCCCTCGTCAGGGTCTGGTTGAGCATTTGGATGCACTCCAACCTGTACCTGGTCGCCTGCGGGTTGAAGATGTCGCCATGTTGCACTGTCGCCATATGCCTGCAGGCCCAGAGCAGGGTACTGGCGAGCATCCCGCGGTCAGAGAGCGAGGTCTGCACCCAGTGCGCCGCCATGCTCTTCCAGAACGCGGCCTTGTCGCCCAATATGTCGAGGTTCAGTGAGGGCACGCATGTCATTTCCTTCATGACCATGTACTGCATGACTGTCGAACGCAGAAAAGAAGGGAGGAGAAGTCAGCATTCCTTTCCTGAATTTGAGCTGGTCAGGAGCATGAGATAAAGCTTTCAGAGGCAGGCATAGCATAAATATATATATATATATATATGCGTGGGGGCGCCGGAATCAAGCAACCCTGCTTGGAAGTTGTTGGAACACACAGGTCTTGTGAAGTCACAATCGAACGACCTATCTATAGGGTATTCAATGTATTCTGTGGCTCAAGGAGGGAAGGATCTATCTGAAGGCATAGGCTGGCCAGGCTGGTTATATATAGGCGTGGGTTACCCACGTGATCCATGGGCTGGCCCGGCCGGCCCAGCCGGCCCACTAGCCCGTGCGCCCGAGCGCGCCCGAGCAGGCCGAAATCCTTCCGACTGGTCCGATCGGGATATTCCAACAGAAGTAAAGTTGTGGGACAGCAAGACGAGGAAGATATGCATGCAGCCCTGGCCCGCCTCGCAGTCGTCTGCACTTCTGTCCGCATCTGCGGATACGCCTCACACCAAGCACCCCACGATCCCCGATGCGCGCATCCGCATCCGTACCAACCAACATGTGCCAAGAGGGGAAGGGTCATTCACTCACAGTGATTGAGGAGCTTCTGTTCCCACGGCGTGACAACCCTGTGGAAGCTGTTGAACGGGTCGGTCCTTGCGGCGCCCAAGGGCGATATGGGGCTGTTTATGTGAAGAAGTGGATGGCCGTTTCCATAATTCGAGTCCGAGGAACCACCCCTGCCAGACACCAACACCTCCCGGGTCTCGGGTGGTTGGCTCGGTGGGCGGAGAGGGGCTCCGTCCGAGTCCTGGCCATCTGACGGGGTACTCGCACGAGCGGTGACGGCGGTCTGTTGGTAGGCGACAACCCGCTGCCGCCGGGCCAGGTGGTTTCTGGCCGCATGGGATCTCACTTTCTTCTTCCAGGCCGCCGATTCGCTCGGGTGGGATATCGGAACAAAGGCGAAGCCGCCGCCCTCCGCCGGAGAGACCTTCGTCCGTGGGCGAGGCATGGCGGTGCGCTGTCCAGGCTATGGGCGATGGCGACTAGTCATGCGTTTACCCTATTCCAGAGATGGCGTTGCCGGTAAGTCGCACATTTCTTGCGTGGCTTGGTGATACGACGAAAAAATGGAATAAAAACAAACAAGCTGCCAGGGAATAGGACGACAGACGGCAATGGGCAGAGGAGGGAACGAGTCCTGGTGTTGGTGTTGGTGTTGGTGGTGTTGTTGGTGTGGGGTGCTGGTTGTCTTCAGCTTCCGCCCAGCCGGTTCACCATCGTCTCTTCATCTCAGGCACGTTTCTGGGACTCGTCCAATGAGATTTAGAGCCAGTCAGGATTGACCAGCCCCCGACCGGACAGAATCATGAGAGGGGCCGATGGACGAATCCTGCGAATGAGAAGATGACCGCCCCCGCCCCCTCCGGGCGTCCCCGATGCTGACCAGGGATCAGTTGAAGAACGCCAAAAGGGATAAAGCTCTCTCGCTCTAGTGGGTCTGGGATACCGGTCCTGCTCGGTGTGCGGGTTGAATACTTGCCCGCATCAGTCCTCATCACGCTGGTGAAAGTGATCGAGAGGACAACCACCAGTCTCAAGTGCTCCCGAACGAGGAAATGCAGCATTTTCTGAGATGAGTAGTATATAGTATATGAGTCGGGGGCTGGCAATGTCAAGTGCTACAGCAGAGGCAGAAACATCATTGATATGAGCTGTATACGAATCCCGTCAAGTCTCTTTTTAAGTGTTAAAATTCATTACCCTATACGAACCTCCGCAACTCGAGATGCCCGGCTACTGGAATCCGTTGACTGACATGCCCAGTCTTGAAGGCAAGGTAGTTGTCGTGACTGGGGGCAAGTGAGCATACACCAGCGCGAACCAGACAAGTTATACTGCGCAATCCTAGGCTCACGGTTTGCAGTGCCGGCATCGGATTTTCAACCGTCAAGTTCATCGCCCTTCGAGGCGCTAGGGTCTATTTCACTGCGAGATCCAAAGACAAGGCCGACAGGACCCGGGCTCTTCTCACGTCAGAGAATCCTGATATTGACAATGGTCGACTCCGCTGGCTGCCGCTCGATCTGGCGGATCTGGCATCCGTCTCGGCAGCGGTTAAGGAGCTGAAGTCGAAAGAAAGCAAAGTTGATATCCTGAGTGACTTGACTATTCTTTCACGACCTGAACCCCCCCTCCACCTGCGACTGACGATGTCCTCCGTCCAGTCAACAACGCCGGCCTTTGCTCTGCATCTACGCAGACGGTAGGCCCCGGATGGGAATGGCACATGGGGGTCAAGTAAGGAGATTCAAGCAATTGTAATACCGCTCGCGGATTGCAAAATATACTCACGTTCCTCCATGTCAATAGTCACGTCGGCCACTTCGTCTTCACAAACGGCGTACTCCCTCTGCTTGAAAACGCAACGATGCAGCCGGGGGCTGATGTGCGCATCATCACGCTCAGCTCCAACGTCAACCATGCCATGCTGCCTTCCAACTACCAGTTCACGTTCGACTCCCCGTCATTCCTCGCCAGCCCTGTCCCCTACTACCCCTGGCATTGGCGGTATCTCTCTCGTCACGCCTTCGTCGTCGACATGATCCGGTACTCGGTCTCCAAGGTCGCCAACCTCCTGTTCGCCCAGGAGCTCCAGCGGCGGATGGACGAGCGGGGGCTGCCGATCCTGTCCATCTCGGTGCACCCGGGAGGCGTGGCCAGCGAGGGGACCAAGGGCATTGGGAACTCGGTCTTTTCGCTCGTCAGGGCGGCCGTGTTCCTGTCGACTGACCAGGGCGCCGTGACGTCTCTCTTTGCGGCCACCGCGAGTGAAGTGCACGAAAACGCCGACGGGTTCAAGGGTAAGTACCTGGAGCCCTACGGCAAAGTTGCGACACCGAATCCGGTTGCAAACGACGCAAAACAGGTCAGGGGGATGTGGGACAACACGACGGCGGAAGTCAACAAGCATCTTTCTGAGATTGGGCTGACGCCGCTGCAGCCGTGGTGATGAAAGTCACGTTGTGAGCTGGAGGGGAGTGACGAGTCTGCCAAACGGAGTTGCTCTGGATCTGTCATGCATGATCCGGCAGCGCGCACATGTTCAGACAGCAATCAGCCAGGTTTCTAGCATTGGGATATTCGTTACCATTTAGATATTTCAGAGTATGGTTTTATTATTATTAAAGTAACCACCTTTGGTTAATGTGCTGTGCTGCTGAACTTGACTGACGCCCCTGGATATGTCGCGCATCTCACCAGTCAAGCATGCCTCGATCATGAAGCAAGCAATTTATTTCAGAATTTTCAGTCTCAGAGAAGATTATTACACCAGAGTCAATAAGCTGAGAAGGTTGCATATTCTCAACATGTGTGTGTGTGTGCGTGTTCATGTACTTGTGTGAAACTCACTCTGAGGCGGTCATCGGGCACGATGATTGCAGGTCATTTCCTTGGAGGCGTTCATTTCTCCACTAGCGATATCTTTGGCAACGCCACTTGGTGTGGCGACTCGAGAAATGCCTGAAGTTGGTTACATGCTTCTACTCTCGTCTTGGCCCCTCCCCATCAATTCCGAAGAGCGTGACGATACGCGCTCCGGATTCCGCGCCTGGACGGGCACTGCTCCTCGATAAAGGCCCAACGATGACCAGAAACTACAAACAGACTAGGTGCCATGTGTGATGGACCTGCGAATGTGACGACTGTGCAGCAAGATGGCATGGCACCCGATGGGAAGGATTCGGGGTATCGTCATGTACACACAGAGCAGTGTCAAAGCGTTGCAGCTTCTTGGCTGCAGTCTGCAACAGAAAACAACAACAACAACAACAGTCCGCCTGAAGAAAGTCCGAGAGTTCGAGCTCACCGAGCTACGCACATCAGACTAACTGGAAGTTGCTAAATACGGCCCGGCCTCGTGTTCCCATTGGAGACCCGAGTGAGAGAGAGTTGCATTTACGGCCCCCCCTGGACACGGTGACATTCCGGTCTATCGTTTCAACTCTTCCACGGCCTTGCTTTTGTTTCTTTTCTTTTCTTTTCTTTTTTTTTTTTTTGCAAGTATGACCATTAAAAGTGAAACGAGCTTTGTAAATGTCATCTGCCATGAGACTAGAGAGCATAACACCGTGGCAACGGCCATGGACGTTTGCGCCGTCATCACCCTCGCTCCAGTGGGAAACAAAGGGCATTTTCGACACTGCGACGGATATCCGAATGTTTACTTGTATGTGATGACCGTGCCAACACGAGAAAAGAAAAAAAGCACCTACACTCTCAAGCCTCGGTGACGCGCACCCGGGGCCCCAGTGGTCTGCTAGTCTCTGGGGGGGCTGTGGCTAGCTCCCGCCCGTTGACGCGAAGAGCCAGTCGACGGTAGGATTTCTTTGACCTGTCTTTGCGTGGCGCCAAAAGGGGCGGCAAGCCCAGGGAGGGCAAAAACATCACTCGTGAAACCACGGTGGCTGTCGAAAGCCCAACATGATCAAAGTGAGAGAGCGGCCGCTGGTGGGAGAGCCGCCGGGGTTTGAAATACTAGATATGTCCGGCCATCCTCCCGCAGCGGGCACGGCGTGAGATCTTCGTCCTGGCACATTGGTTCTTTGCGTAAACAAAAGTTGTCCTTGACTTCGCTTCTTTATGCCGGCATTGAGTGTCGCCATGGTTAATATTCGATAATACTAATACCGACCGTACGTCCTCTATTTCCTCTTCCCCTCACCCCCAACCCTCGACAATGGATTTTGCAAACGCGACTGGGCCGGGCTTGGAGGTGGTCTCAACAGCCGGCGCCAACATGAACGATACGAAGCCAAACCTGGTGACGGTGATCTGGGGGGTCAACCTCACGGCCTTCGTCCTAGTCGGCCTCCTCGTGCCCCTGCGCGTCATTGTCCGCTGCACCATCACAAGGAACTTCTTTAGCGACGACGTGCTGGTCATAATCGCGGCGCTCTTCACCTTTGGGATCTGCTCGTTGCTCCCTATCGGTAAGTCTACGAGGTTTTGCGCAGTCGGGACTCGTCTATCCATCCCCGGTCTCGCGGGCCCCCCAAGTAGAAAACTTTCGGGGAAATCGGAAACTGACAAACAGTTCAGCGACGGATCTCGGCCTCGGCCAGCACTCTCAGGACATTGATGCCGAACTCCTGCCTGACAACACAAAGAGCCTGCTACAGGTACGGGTTCCGTAAAGGGACGGGCGGGAACAAAGACCCCGGTGGCTGACAACTGCGGCAGCTCATCTTCATCGCCAACATCCTTTACCCCTGCGCCACCGCGTTCACAAGGTTGTCGGCGATATGCTCGTTCCTCCGCCTCATCACGGAAAACACGGCACGGTGGCTGCTGTTCGCGGCAGCGGCTCTGACCAGCGCCTTTTCCGTCTCTTCCGTCTTCGCCGTCGTCTTCCAGTGCAGGCCCGTCTCGGCCGCCTGGGACTCGAGCATAAGCGGCGCCTCGTGTTTTCCCTTTCTCGATTTCCTCCACGCCAGCACGGCCATCGGGATCGGCATCGATGCGCTGTTGTGCACCGCACCCCTGGTCTATTTCTGGCGGATGCAGATTCCGCTGCGGAAAAAGGCCCAGGTGACGGCCCTCCTCGCCTTCGCCGGGCTGTGAGTTCTTTACCCGTAGTGGTCTTGCGCGTAACGAGCTGACGAAGGTTCAGTTCTTGTGCTGCGGCTGTCATCAAGATTGTGAACCTGCACCTCCTAAACCAGGGTGACATCACGTGTAAGTGAAAACACCCGAGATGCACCTTCGGGTGATATATATATAGACACCGGCCATAATCTGACACTCGCCGAACTAGACAACTGGACGTCATGGGTGCTGTTCTCCATCGCCGAGTGTACAGTGGGCATCATAGCCATCTCGATACCCCCGATCCTCCCCCTCTTTACCAAATGCTCTCGGCACAGAAAGCACGGCGTCTCGCTCCCGCGGCGAGGGGGAGACTCGCTCCGCTTCACATCCATACCTGGAAAGCCCATCTTCAACCGTGCCATCGCGCCCAGGGTGATCAAGCCGATGGCGACGCCCTGGAAGGACCGGCCGCTCGAGAAGACGGCGAACCCGGACTTCAAACCCGACTTCCAGTGGCTCAGACTGGAGCACGCGGAAGCGACGAATCTGTGCTGGGATAGGGCGCCCCAGTCGACGAAGGCGAACCAGATCCTCGGCATAGCGTTGTGAAAGACACAGCGCGGGCTCTCGCAGTTCTTTTCTTTCTTTCTGTCTTTCTTGGCATGGGCCGCATGGCGCACGCACGATTCAATGACGGAGTTGACGGATCTTGGCTCTGGATGGCTCACATCCGGACATGCGGATTAGACTGATTGTTAATCCGGATGTCTCGATGACGGGCGGCAAAACGGCGTTTTGGGACGGGTGTTCATCATGAAGCAGAATGATTTACGATTGACATAGACTGACACATGATCGAGTCTGACTAGTATAATTCCTTTAGTCATGTTCCCTTGTTCGCTACAGTATTTCAGCAAAACCTTGTATCCCATCAAACGCGGCAAGGCTACATACCCCACCAGATATGCGGGGAAATAACCAATGAGGGCCTAAAATGACGCTTTAGATGTATGGTACTTCTATTTACAGTTATTTTTG
>PUHP01001438.1:0-10972 GCA_006783085.1 Colletotrichum shisoi | reverse complement strand
AGCAGCTGTGCTGTGTGGTCTGTAGAATGCTTAGATGGGACGAGATTGTGCACAATCTCGTCCCATCTAAGCATTCTACAGACCACACAGCACAGCTGCTACATGGTCGGCTCGGATTCAGGGGGTAGGATGCAGAGTATCCATCCCTACTGCGAGGGCCAAAAAATGGGGGCCAAACCTCCACGTCGTGATCACCTATATCTGCAGTATTGCATCAGTGTACCTGGATGTACGATGGCTGATGGATCCCGATCCACGTCAACGTTGGGCTCGCACACATTCATGCAGGAAGAACTACCCTATGGAATACGCCACACACATACTTACTGCACAGGCTTCGACGTTCGCGAGCCACGACATTGAGAGCAGTCACTTCTTAGTATGAAGCCGCCTCCGTTTACGATAGGGCTTGCGTGGGCTTACACTACTTTGACGTGCGGGCGAGGCGAACAGAGGTAGGTGTGTATCCGTGGGTTTGTGACAGCAAGCGGCAGCAGCAGCACTCGGATACACGCGTTCCATCTCTCATAGTCCAGGGGCAACGCCTGTAACTTCAACGGCAGCTTCGCGTCAGGCCGCGCCGAGTTGGTCCCTTTCCGGGCAATTTTCTGCTTTAGCACCAGCTTGCTTAGCCCCTTGTGCGCTCGTCAACTTGAATCCATCTCGGCGCCCGTGTCACGCCAGCAGCAAGGCATACTTCTGTCCCTTGCCGGCAGGACAAAATCTATCTCTGGGGTAGGGTGTCACGGGTCACTATCGGTAAGGCTAGACCGTAGTACACCCCGACTTTGAGGGCATAAATGGACTAATCTCGCCTCCACGGCAATGTGCGTGCGTCCGAAAGAAACAGGCATTTTGAAAAATTAAGGTGGTCCTAAGCCTAGTAACCTCATCAAGGAGTTTGGGGGGGCCAAGCATGACATGCCATGCTATCCGTCCGCGGTGCCGGAGAATAACCAAGAAACCGAGACCGAGGCCACACCCTCCTCCTCCTCCTCCTCCTCCTCCTCCTCCTCCTCCTTCTACTCCTACTACGTACTCCTCCTCCTGCAGCGACATTCTAGAACGTCGACGCCGACTAGTAAGCTTGTTTTCCTCTTCACTACACTGCACCGCCCCAGCGGAGTCGCTGTTTTTTGTTTTGGTTTTTTTCAACGACAGAATACAATCATAGTCATTGACGTAAAGCATAGCTTACATGTTATACCGGTGGCTCTAGTTTGACGTCTTTGATCTTCCGGGCGATGAAGTGGCTTAGCCGCTCGCAAATCAGTGGCAAGCGAGACAGCACGGGATCGCAATCTTCATCAAGTCCGGGGCTACGGCTCGTCTCAATACGGCCTTTACGGATTCCCCGCGCCTATGAACTTGAAGAGAACTTGGAAAGATGCATCAGACATGACTATCCCGTCAGTTCACCATGGTTTGCCCAACGATTCCCTCTCCTCAGTTCCATCCCAGGTAGCCCAAAGTCCAGTCTTTTGACCCGTCTCGCTATATCCTTCCCCCCTGCATCGACCTTCACACAAGGACAGCACACTCTAGACTGCGCGGAGAATGAGACATGCGGACCCAAGATGCCTGTGCTCAACCACCCGAGAGGACGCATACCCTGGGTGGCGATTGTCGGGTTTCCAAACAAGCTTATAACTGAGTTCACCTCACAACGTCTCGACCCGGGCCAATCCGGCCCATCATCACGGTTGATCGTGGACAGTTTGGATGCGCTTTGGTCTCAGATAACGCCATCGTCATCACGGCCCTCCTTGAATTGACTATCAGCGCTGGGGTTTCCCCAGAAACCTGGGATTCCGCAGAAACCCGGGTTTCCGAGCCGTAGCCCCTGGTGATGCTGCCTCGACTTGACCGGCTTGTCCCGACGGGGTAGATCGGCAATGTCGCCTCTTGGACATGCTTAGTCTAGATGGTGTACCGGAACCATGGTACGTTGTCGGCAAGCTCCGCCTCCAGCTTCTTCTGCTCCTCCGTCAACTCCCGCATGTCCGCCCCAGTGTCGATGAGGTCTCGACGGGCGTTCTCCTTGCGACACCAGACGGTCATGAACAGCGTCAAGAAGAAGGCCATGCTAAGTTTCGGTTAAAGATGTAATCCACGCTAGAGAATTCATGACCGAAATCTCTTACCTGACGAAGCCGATAAGGATACTGTGGCCCGTGGTGTAGCGAGGGCCATCCCGGCTAAGATAGACGTAGGATGCGATGATGCCACCGCAGTTGCCTCCCATGACCTGCATAGCTATGCCGGTTCCCCTCTTCAGACTGCCACCGATGTTGCTGCTGTTCCACGCAAGACCAAGAGGGATCTGTGGATATATGCCTGGCGAATTTGAGTCAGCAACCCGTCGTCTCTGTTCACCTGGACAGCTCGTCGACACGTTATCACATACCAATCGCGGCGAAGATGGTCCCGGCGTATTGTGCCGAGGACTTACTCGTGCCGACCAACAACCCGAACCCCAGGATCGCCACAAGCTGGAAGCCCATCAGGAACACTCCGCGCTGTCTAACCCTGTCGGCGTACCAGCTCGCGGCGATGGTGAAGACGCAGGCGAAGCAGTACGGCGGCACGGACATCAGCTGGGCGTTGTTGGCCGTGTAGCCCATGTTCTTGATGATGGTCGGCAGGAAGAGGGCGATGGAGTAGATGGGGCAGAAGCCCGCCATGCACACGAGCATGTGGATGTAGATCTTCCAGTCCTTGATCGCCTGCCACACGTACTTGATGTCGAAATCGTTTGACAAATGGCCCGAGTCTTCTTGCAGCCGCCTCTGGACCTCGGACCGCTCTTTGTCGCTGAGAAACTGCGCGCTGATTGCGATGCTGTCAGTTTAGGTCTGCTACGTCTCTTTCCATGTGATGATAAGGGGGGGGGTTCTCTTACGTCGCCGGGTAGTCGTAGATGGCCCAGTACGCCGTGAAGGACACCAGAATGCTCAGGATACCTTCGAGAATGAAGATCCAAGCCCACGCGGAAAGCCCGCCGACGCCGTGCATCTCCGCGATCCCTCGAGCGAGGATGCCGCCAAACGCACCGGCGAGCGTGGCGGCGGAGAAGAACAGCGCCATCCGGAACCCGCACTCGTGCCTGCAGTACCACTGCGTGATGTAGTAGTTGACGCCGGGGAAAAGGCCGCCCTCGAAGATGCCCAGGAACACCCGCGTGGCCATGAGTCCGTTGTAGCCCTTCACGAAGCCCTGCCCTATCATCGAGGCAGACCAGCACACCATGATGAACGTCAGCCAGATGGACGGCCTGAGCCGCTTCATCATGATGTTGCTCGGGATCTCGGCCGCGATGTAGAACGGGAACAGGACGGCGAGGCAGTCATTGTACTGGAGACCGTGCAGCTTGAGATCCTGTTCCAGGTGGTCCAGTCTGGCGTTGCCAATGTTGGTCCGGTCCAGAAAGCAGAGTCTTTTGGGAGTCCAAGTGTCAGCATCGTAAGCGGGGTGCTCGTGGTCGGAGTTTGTACGGGTTGACCACGCGACTCTCTGGACTCACAGGTAAATCAAACTCATGAAAGGGATGATGTGCCAGTCCAGCTTTCTGAGGAGCTTCTTCGTCGAGGTCTCGTCAAAGGCCTGCGATTCGGCAAGCTCAACCGACTCGGCGAGGGCAGTCTTTTCAGACTTCAGAACGGTGTTGGCTTCCATGGCGGCAGCAAAGTGGCCCTCAACTCAACGCGGCACGGCAGGAACGAAATATTGGAAATGAAGGGGGGGGGGAAACAAGAACTGATCGTATAACTCCCCGGGACAGAAGGCTTGGCTTTGCGGGGAGATCGCGGCAGCCGGAAGTCAAGCTTTTAACCATGCCCCATGTCTCCAGATTCGCCTCCCTGTCATCGCGTCTTATCAAAGTGCTAGCGGTTGTCACCGCCAACAGAGCAGCAAGCTGACAGCTGCAGCAGCAGCATCAGCAGCGAGTCACATTGGAATTATGCAAGTAAGACCACCCAGACAAGATAGGTTGGACACGCCTTCGTCTCCTGGCCAATGGGCCTAGAACACAGCATACATGATACATATCGCCAGACTCCCCGCAGCGGCCGCTCGCGCAAACGCATGCGGCGAGAACTGGCGGGCGGGCCAGGCATGAATATCCGGGGGGGGAGATCTGTTGCAACCTTCCTGAAGAGGCGATGAGACTGGGGTGACATCGGGAAGTCTGTCCCTCCACATCTGGTTACCGCTGGTTCTGTTTCGCCTCGCCGTTACACATGACGCCGAAAGACAATCTACTGCTTACCGCTGAGACAGATAAGCGTGATCGCCTCCCCCGAGCGGGTTGCCAATTGGAGCAAGGGCGGCTGCTAGTCCAGACAGACTGCGCGGTTATGAATAAGAAACGTGCTGGGGCGGAAGGCCAGGCCTCGGCTTTTCGGTTGTCTGCATGCTGTGGGAGGGCTAGAATGCTGGGAGCTGCATTCACGATGTCCGATTTGGCCAAGTAGCCGAGTAAAAAGGCGCTACATAAGGCCCTTGAGTCATCATCATCAGGGGTAGTGATGATATTTCGTCGTTGGGGAGTAATACCATTGAGGCAGCTCGGAAAGTGACAGCCTTTACTGGTGATCGGGGGCGTTTGATTGTATCTGCAATACGTGGGCGAGAAATGATCGATTATTCAGATGGTCAAAAAAAGAAAAAAAGGACAAAAGTCCCGCAAGGACACCAATATACAAGTTGCTCAAACGTATATATAGTGGCTCTTTTTTTGGTCAATCGTGAGCGGGTTTGTTTTCTCGAAGCATGTGGGAAGGCTTGCTGGACGACCTCAAACGTCACTACTTTTTCTGATATATTTGTTACTGTACCACGGCGTGTGAGTCTCCCAAGTAATGTCTTACATTGGCCCACGTATTGATGAATACGATGATTGTTTCAGACGAGGTTAGCAAGAGTAAGATCGAAGTAGCAAGGACAAGGCCTGCCGAGTCTTTATTAAATAATTTTGCTTTCAACAGAAACATCCCAGCACACTTGTGATCTTCTGCAGCAGTTGAGTATGAACTACATCATGGTTGTTCTACAGTGGAGCTGACAGACATATACGAACTACGTATCTATCTAATCGATATACGTTGAAGTAGGCCTTGTGGAACCGAACCCGCTGCTAGCGCTAACAGCACTAATAGGTCGTTGCTTATATTTAAATAGAAACGCCTTAAGAAATGTTTCATGACAGACAAAGCGGTTGACATGTAAGTGGCCGCTAAGAGTGATAGTTATCTATTGTTACGCAACAGACTTCAAGCGACATCGCCCAGTTTACAGTGTTGGAGCTCCGTTAGGACCTGAAACTGGTGTTTTCTGAAATTCTGATACATCAAAAGCCCTCTCAACCTCCTTTGCGACTTCCTACATGTATAAACCACCTTATGGAGTAGACACTAGAGGGAACTCAGATCCGGTCAACTTTCTGTATGATACAGACCTGCAACAATCTTTGAATGCATTTACTCCGTATGTCTGTATTGAGTTGGTGCTTATACTGGCTGTGCTGCTATCTCTCGGAGATATATATTTCTTCGTTCGTCAGCATTCTAAGAGAAATACGAATCCAAACTGATTTTACTCAGCACATGTTTTTTTAAACCCATTTCCTCATCAATTATGGCCCATCAACTCGCAGCAATGTGTCTTGGCTGCCGCAGACTTGGCTTCGTGGAATCCTCGCCCGCGCCAGAACCAGAAGACGACCGGGAGGACGAGGAGCGGCCGCAGTCGCAGCCACAACAGTTTGACAGGCCAGCGCGTCGAAAGAAGCTCGTACCGAAGCCCAAGACCATCGTTCACTCGGCGCCTAGCCACAACGGCATCCCGGCCTTCGTGGCATACTCAGTCCCTGCAGACACCCCAGACAATGCTGAGCTGACTCTCTTGCGTCCAGCGTACGCCTACGTCTTCTGCGACACTTCCCCAGGCGCTCTTAACCTAGGACGCGCTAAGTACCTAGCCCGCTCTATCTTCGACGGCATCAAAAATAACCGCAACGGACTCCCGGAAAGAATCGAGGTCTTCGCCATGCCTCTCCCACCTCCGCCCGAGGCCAGGAGCCTGTATTCCGCCGAAGAGCTGGGGCTTGACCTCGTCCTCTCACAAGAGAGCCTCTGGTATGCCCGTCGTACCAAACGCGTGTCGCAAGATCCCCAGGACGCACACTGCCTCCAGCACGCCACTGCTTGCATAAACCATTACGAGCGGGAAGTCCAGAGCCGCCTGGCTAATCCGGACAGGGCAGAGGCGTTATCGTGGTACCTCCCAGAAGGGTTCGGCGATTCCTACTACCCCCGTCACATCATTATTGTTGACAGGCTTGAGGACGAACCCAAGAACCCGCCCGGGACTACCCGTTGGCAGGATACGCTCGCACGGACACATACTCTCCCAAGCGAGCAACGGAACCCGGATATAAACAGGGCGGAGGGGGTGATAGCAGCTCGTACGGAAGAGGGCTGATGGTCAGCTGGCGGCGCCTTCGCGATCTGAACAAGGACGAGGACAAGGACGAGGACGACGAAGCGCCGCCACTCGTCTGGGGCAAGGTCGCGTTTGATCTGTTAGGGAAGTTGGCGTTGGTTTTCTTCCGATATGGGGTAAATATCCTCTAGGAGCATTTCATACCCGACAGCGTATTCGATTTTGAAAGACAGAAGTCCTGTGAACGAGGAGCAGATGATGGAGTGGACTTGCCGATGCAGACTAGACCCTTTGCTCGCCTTTACCGTCTAGCTGGCAACTTGCCATGCTGGGGGCCGATTAACCCACCCACCCTACTTCCTACGCATCCCCACATCCTGCGCACCATCATCACCACCACCACCACTACTATCGTCAATTATTCCTCGGCCCTACCACCCACCCAGATGCAACTTTCTGCTGCACTAGATAATTCAGATACGCTGGATTCATCTGTGATATCCTCTGCATCGCTGGATCCTATTTGCGCCCGTCGGATATGCTCTATAGAGGCGAAAGTACTGTTAGGAGATAGGGGGACCTTCTTCCTCTTGCATCTGCGATAGGTATCCAACTAGGCCTGCAATGCCTTAACTTGCTGCTCTAGAATGGCCAGTCTAGATGCCTGGTTATCATAGCCCTTTTGCACCTTTCTAGATAGGTGACGGATAGTATAGGTATCTAACCCATCCTTGCCTAGCTAGCTTAATAGATGTAATTAATGCCGTAGATTAGCAGACTGATAAGGAGTTAACTATGGGATAACAGATACAGCTTTATCCTACTACTAGCTGCCTATCTGCTGGCTGGCTGGCTGGCTGGATGATGCCTTAGATACTAGGGCGTTAGATAGGGGGCGCCTTAAAGAGACTAGCTATAACCCAGCCCACTTCTAGCCAGCCTTTATATTCTGGGCTGTTATTGCTGCTATGTAGGTAGTAAAATAATAGTCTAGAAATACCTTCTTACTAGCAACAGTTAAATTACTGACCTAGTTATCTATATATCCAACCCCCTTGCAATAGGCTTGCTTTAATAGGCTAAAGACTGCTACATCTAGAGGCTGGAGGACAGCAGAGGAGTGCAGCAGCAGATATAACAGATAGATACAATGCTACTAGCATCTCCACATAAAGTCTATCATTATATAGCTATAATAGGCATCTAGAACCAGCAGTCTAGCTGCATCTAGCTAGCTGGGTATAGTCCCTAGGATGAAGACCTTCTCTAGCTATTCTAGGGCAGTCTGATCAGTCGTCCAGCCATTATCTGAGTATGTGAAGTGCCACCCATTACATCTAGATAGGTCTAATAGGAACTACTAGGCCTGGACTAACTTGCCCTTATATATAACTAAGGGAGGCAAGGAGGACCTAGTGGCAGATATATACTAAACTAGCGATATCTATGCCCTGGATCTAGGCTGCTTTTTCTAGATATATCGTGATGCTGCAGAGCCTAGCACTAGCCTATTACTTCCCTTACCCTCAAGGATACCAGTCTCATCCATATTCCATCAGTTAGATAGATAGATATCCTTAATAGTAGGGATACTATCTAGACGATAGAAGAATCCTTGGATAACCTCTAAAGAATAAGATCTCCATCGCCTAGCATCCATTGCTCTAGATCGATAGGCTCTGATAGATGGATTTCTGCGTAGAAATCGCTACATCCACTTCCTCCCTAGTAGTTGCTACCCATCGCCCAGCATACGCTCAGCTAGGCCCTTTACTTGCTAATAGGTAAGGGCACTACTAAGGGTAGCCTAGGTACTAATATAACCAGCTAGATATTCCTCTTAGGCCTAGGATAGTCGCTACATATTAGCAAAAGTAGAGTTTCTAGATTAGCCACCTTAAAGGCAAAGTCGTAGGGTAGACTTAGGGACTATCTATTCACAAGCTGCACTTTAGATACTCTGCCCATTAGCAATATCCTTAAGTACCCGTTAAAGCTCAAATTCCGTATACTACTTCATATCATGATAAAGATAATATCTTAAAAAATTAGCGTTGTTTAATAAAGAATGGAAAATGTTGTGATAGTTGGAAGTTGATGGAAAGTGGTGATGATGATGCTTCGGATGCTGCGGAGGAAGTGGGGGTGCGCAGGAAGTGGGGTGGGTGGGTTACTGATTGATCATGTCCAGTGTACAAACACTCGCTCCACAGGCGCAATGATGGAGACGATATCACCATCTGGGTCGACAACGGGTTTCGCGAAGTCGAGGGTCCCCAAGAACGCCCACTGTCGAAGCGACAGAGGGGTCGACTTTGGTTGAGCCACCACTACTCAGCATCCGGAGGAGGCATTTCTGATGTGTGTCGGCAACATGACAGGAAGGATTGGACCTCTGGCAATCCGCCTTACACCGGCGGCGTGAGAGCCATTGCGGAATGGGCGCGGGACAACAAAGGCTATTTCATCTGGGGAGACTTTGGCGGAGGCTGTGTCTGGAGGACAGCGTTGATTGGGGGATCCAACTCCGGCCGGAACGCCCGCTCCAGAGGCCGGGTCACTGATCCTGGCATCGCGACGCGTGCCTTTGTTGGGACGGATGATGTCAGGGACGACGCCAACTGGACTCACGACCGGGGCAGGGACTTCTCGTCCTCGACGGGCGGATGGAGGGTGGCTTCGTACGGATGGGAGACTTGTGGTCTTCCCGGGCCTTACAACGTCCCTCGTCCCAAGTCCACGTTTCCTACCTCCACGAGAGGATAACCACGCCACTGCACAGAAACTCTTCACACCCATGTAACCGTATGCTCCGCAACAATAACCTTCTGCCGTCCAACAGGAAACGCTCCATCAGGCGACACAAACCTCGCCCGGACGATATCAGATACCGTTATCACATCCGCACTTGGCTTCCACTACAAGCCAAAGTCCCGCAAAATGGGGAAAATCCAGAAGATGAGAGGGGCAAGGCAGCCTGGCAGGGCTGACAAGGGCCGTCCGTCGCCTGCCGGCAACGGACTACCTGCTGTAACGACTCTCCCAAATCTACGGATATTCTCCTCATAAATGTATCCTCGTCGCTCCGCTGCTGCCCGGGGTGAGTAGGGGTCGTTAGAGCCCCAGCGACATGGAGTTACACTATCCGTACAACAAGAACAAGTTCTAGGACCTCGCTCCGGCTCGGACAGAAAAGTCCCAAGCGCGCACCATGTCCTTCTTCCCCGTCTCCAACCGGGTCCATGTGTCAGGGCCGGAGGGTCAGGACACTGCATCCAGGCGGTTGTGTAGTGGATCAGAGGCACAGATCACACACAGGAGATACACATGTCACATACTTATACCCCGGGTCATAGTGGGGCTGCCGGAGGGGCACCTGCGGCCCACTAGCGCCTCAACAGAAGGACTCGGAGGGTTGTTAGCCTGCAAGGAAGACTGTAGGATAGAAAGGTAAGGACTGCTGTCTACCTACTAAGAGGGGGGTAGGTCAAAATAATACAACTAACTGACCCCTACCTGCCCGTCAGCGACTCTACCACTCTGTGCGGACCAAGCCTGTGACACCATGTATGTGGGTACGTGGGTGTGTCGCTGGTGCTCCTTATCTTTCTTGCGTTAGGTAGAAGACGCGGTGATTAGAGGGAAGGGCTAGGTAGTAGGGGGGGCCAGGAAGTAGGTGCTCTGACTTATTTGAATGCAGTATAAGCGTGATATACCACCTGCATGATAGCTTTGTTGCGCCCAATGCGTGACCTGAATCCCTGGATGATGCTATGAAGTCGACGAAGGCCAGGATTCGCGCCGAAAGATAACCTGAAAGTGATCAGGTGGCCGGCCCCAAGGCCGGACGCTGCCTTCCGAGGTCCCATCGAGCGTCGATTGCCGACTTGCGGAGCATCTCCGAAGACCCTCCTGTCTCATGACATTTAAGCTTTATTGGATTTCGATACTGACGAGGGGGTAAACCAAGACCGTCTCATGAATCGGCAGCTAGAGGCATTTCCGGACCGCCGGGAATTGCAGTCCTATTGCCAAGGGAGCTAGAGATTCACAAGCGACGCCAAGAACTCGGCTGTTGACTCATGGCCGAGGCGCATGCCGTGGTGCTGGAGCACGGGAGAATCGAGAGCGATGAAGTCGATAGACGATTGCAGACAAAAGTTCCCTAATCAACCTCTTAAAGACGCGGTGTTGCCAACGGAGATTTCGAGTTACTCGGTAGGGATGCTTCAACATCAACTGTCCTCGGCACGCGATTCCGCAAGTGCTTCCCCACCAGCCCCCCCTTTTTGCGGTATGAAAGGACTGCAGATCCCTTTATCGATTCTGCTGGCTTCGATAGTAGTTGTAGGGATCAACAACTAGGATGATAGCACAGTAGTCTTTAGAGTTGGGAATGAGGCTGAGGTCGGTGTCTCGTCTCGACAACACCATGGTACTGAAGAGCCACGGATAAGTGGGCTAAACATGGCAGCAAACCCCTACGAGGTGTGCTCAGCCCCGGTGGGGGGCGGGGGGGGGGGGATGG
>PUHP01001437.1:0-11433 GCA_006783085.1 Colletotrichum shisoi | reverse complement strand
AAGATCCAGACAAGTGGACAAAGTATCCGCGGACAAGAGGCATCTGGCGGGGGATACAAACAGAACCTGCCAAGCAAGCCGCATAATACACCATATACCAGACTGGACGTAGCCAAGGCAACAGGAACAATGACCCTAGTCGAGAGCGGCTGGGCCCGACAGTCTAGTAGCTAGCGTCGGTCTAGCGTGCGTAATACCAGCTACCCCAAATCATGCAGTCTTAGCGGGTTAATCAGGCCGCGCGGACCACCGGAAAACCTTGTGAGGACCTCAGTACTTTTAATTAGACCACCTATTGTGGTAATCATAGGTCCTTCGCTGGGTACCGTAGTTTCTTGCCGGGATTTCTTGGGTGGCGATAGATAACCAACAACCCAACCGGAAAAGCAGTCTTGGATTTCATTGGCATTCTTTAGCTGCTTGATCACGACGAGGCGAGGTCCTCTGGTGCAACTTGCTCTTCAACTCAAATACTCTGAGGAGAGTTGCTAATCGGGCGCCTAGCCAGGCTTCTAAATAGCTTTAGTATGTTATAAGAAGTCTAGGGAAGGCATAGAATCATTGTTGATCCGTAGGTAGGCGCTAAAGATAAGTAGCATAGGAATAAGGCTATTTAGGCTAGTAGTGTTGTTAATTGCTTTAATAGCTGCTTAGAGTGTAGATTTGGCGCTAATTAACAGGTCTTTGGCGCGTAGGATATTATAGGCGNTTGGCATTCTTTAGCTGCTTGATCACGACGAGGCGAGGTCCTCTGGTGCAACTTGCTCTTCAACTCAAATACTCTGAGGAGAGTTGCTAATCGGGCGCCTAGCCAGGCTTCTAAATAGTCCCAGTTTTGCAGCCGCTTGGCAGCACACAGAAACGACCTGCCTGGCCTTTACGGTGCATGCCTTTCCCACGTTGGATGTTTTTTTTTGCTCATGATGCGGCATCTCTCATAAATTATGCATAAGTCACGGTTTCGGGCTTAGACGAGCCGCCGGTTTCTATTTTCTTAACCGCTGGAAGGGTACATTTTGGGTTAATAGCCAATGAGGGCAGGCCCATTTTCGTTACTTGCCTCTAATTTTCATGAGCTGCATTGGTCTTCAGGGCCTCCAGCGCTCAGAGCCTGAAGCTCGTAGTGGCCTGAGCGACTTGGTTCAATGTATGGAAGTAGTGCGGAAAAAAGGGGGACTCGCTGCCTTCCGGCGGTTGATGAGGTGGTAACATGCGCATAATTGCGTGGGAGGGGAGCGGCTTGCCTGACGGGCCATTCAAACGTATGGTTATCGCGAAGGGAAATGAAGGCTGACTCATGGACTTGAATGTGACTCACTTTTCCAAGGGGAGTCCTGGGACCCGACGTCGGGTCTTTCGAGAAACAACCTTGCGAACTTCGTGCCAGATGAGCTGCGTCCCAAACGAAGTGAGCGGTGTCGGTCGGCAATCTCGCCCGACCAGATGAGGCTTGTGCCGCAAGTGTGCCGCCCGCAAGCCTCGCAACAATTGGACCATTGGCATGACAATCGTATGTTCGTGTGGAAGAACGTTGGCGTCGTATGCGGATGCATACAGGCTCAGCCTGTTACACTAGGTAATGACAAAGGTTCTCGAGCCGGTGAAGACCAATTTCTTCAGGATCAATCGTCGTCTTCAAGCGCCAATTTGTAAACCGGACTATCGTCTTAATAATACTGCGGCCAGAGATGGCAGTGAAAGCATCCCAAGGTACTTGGGCAAGGGTTGATGACCTCCTTGTTCAGTTGCATTTTGCCTCTTGTATCGAAGTTTCACAGGCTTGGGGGCGGCGGCGGCAGCACGAAGCGAGAGGCTGGCCCGTTTGGAACTTTGAGTTGTCAAACAGTCGGAACCGGCGGAGCAGTATCTGGACGTATCATTGATGGATAGAGAGAATAGAGTGATCTTGAAGTGGGTGCACTCGCCCAACACGTAAATCAGCGTCGGGACCACTTTCGTCTTCAACTTTGCAGCCCGACCTTTTCCAACACAATTTGCATGAAATCCTCCGTATCTACCACAAACTCTTTGGGCCGCTCCATGGCTGCGAGATGCCCCCCCTGTCCAAGACTCCAAACCGTTAGTAAAAGCCAAACATTTGGAGGAAAAAAAGTGCGGCATACCCTTTCATGTTGCCGGTAAAAGACAAGCTGGCCCTTCTTCTCGACCACCTTCCTGGGGCCAGGGAGCAGCTCGTACCTGAACCAGGAATAGCCGAAGGGTTTGTCGTAAAACGGAAGATCGTATACATGTCCGCACAGAAATGTGTCACGATATATGTAGACACAACGCGGAAGGGTGTTGGTAAGCCAATAGAGTGTAACAGTAGTCAATATGTGGTCTGCATCCAACTGATGCTCAGGCCACTCCATAAGCTTCTTTCCGATCCTTTACATTGTTAGCCAAACCCCAAAGAAAAAAGAAAAGAAAAGAAAAAGAGCATCACAGAAACTGCGCAACAAGCTAAATGTACCAAAGGACTCGATGACAAGATCGCTCCCAGTGTGGCTGGACGTGTGCTGTTCATGATGGCAGCATCTAGTGTAGGCGTTGCAAACCGTTTGCTAGCCTCAATGACTTCCTTCTCCTAAACAGTCAGATCGGTATCAGTTGATTCAACTTGATCAAGGGAAGGAAGAAGATTCACCAGAGGACTTTAGCATTTTTAGTTGATAGGAGAGATTGAACAAGTACTGACAGTGAATTCCGACCATAGAGGGATGCTGTGATACAAGAATACCAGCAACAAGGCACCCAACGTCCCCGCCTTGCACAACATACTGGTCAACGTTCAGCATACTCATTCCGGTGTTGATGGTTCGCGCAGCATCTTCAGCTATCCAGGCGTTGTCTTGAGGTGATTTGGAGCTGAGGGTATAGCCTGGCAGTAAAGGCACAATGATGTGAAATGGAAGAGCATATGCGTCGTACTTTTCTCGAAAAAGCTCAAGCTTTGGTAAGAACTCAAGAAAGCTTCCTGGCCAGCCGTACCAGCCATGCAAGAGGACCAGCGGGATCGCGTTCTTCTTCGCGGAGAGTAGCACAATGAAGTGGAGATCGACTGCGCCTTTGCGATCCTCAACCCTAATCATATAGTTAGGGAATGAGTTCATATATCTTTCTTATGCACGCCAATCGAACTTCGTTAGCTAATAGTCTTTGATTGAAGGAAGCCATTGGTGCGAACACCATAACATCTGTTTGTGTCTTGATTCTCCCAGGTTAATGGACCTATGCGAGACAAGCGAAGAAGCTGCTGGAGTTGCGAGTATTCCTCATTAGGGAAGTTAAAGATAAATAGAGTCGCAGCGTTAGGTAGCAAATATAGCATCTTGTAGCTTAAGGATAACAAAACTAATAGCTTAAGGCAAAATATTATAACACGTAGGAATGTGTAATTACACTACAACTAGGAAGAGATCAATGTCAGTCTTCTGTGTATACCCTTTCAAAAGTTGCATTTTCTGGTGAATGTTTGGCGAACAGTGGCTCATGAGTAATGGACTGCCTGGCCAAGAGGTAGTACTACGACTTTGGCCTTTTCCGGCCTCTTTCTTCCGGCCTCCGCACTGCTGTCCGCATTGAACAACCGCGCATGATTCAACCACACACGACTTCAACCTGCTGGTAAACCCGCCACCGGCCCACATTGAGGAATGACCGCATCTCATGCCAAGTGTTATAGCCACATCTACTTCAGCCAAGCTGCGGTCAGAGTCAGTTGCGAAAACAAACCGCGCGGTGACTTTCCTTATGTACCTCAGGCTAGATTGGAAGCTGCTAGCGACGCTGAATGTTTGATAGTCACTGCAGTCCCTGCTTGGGAGGTTTTGAGAACAGGGGTTTCCATATCATCCCCCGAAGCATAGGAATCCTTCCCAGGCATATTCCAAAGCGTTTCTGGAGGTCCTCTCGCTCACATGTTCCAGTAATGTGCTTTAGTTTTGAACAGGGCGCGGTAGAATAGCATGATTGTGTCACTCCGTATTTACGACGTAGCATCAAGTCGAATTGTCCAAATTACGATCTTCCCCCTTGGCGCTGGTTCTTCCAGGTTTAGAAATCAGGTACACGATTCAGTTTCCGATCGACACATGCTGTGGATATGGATGGTCTCGAGGAAGCCATTGATATAAGGTGCTTCGAGAGAGACGAACAACTCAGAGGTTGGTGAGGCAGCCTTGTCTCGCCACATTCTTTTGCAACTCGCGTGCAGTGACAGTCCCGTACCTGATTTTCGTTAACTGAACATGAAATTCCACATCCGGCAGTCTTTATTTATCATTTTGACTGCTGTTTGCCTTTCTGTAATCGCAACTGCCCTGCGAGGAGAAGTCCGTGACGATGCTTATTCTCTCCTACGACGGGCTACTCCGACGGTGCGTTGACTTGTTTTCTCCCGTCACGCCTTGCACATCTTCTCGACATAACTCACAGACCCTACCAGGATGGCACAGCCGAAGAAGTATCAGCACTAATCAAGGAAGAAGGAGTCGACGACGACGGTGATGATAATGATAATGATGATGATGATGATGATGATGATGATGCCTACGAGAAGTGGTGGGCTGAGTCACTCGAATCACTCAGACGGATTCGAAAGCGCGCCGTGGTCAGGCAGGACAAAGCCCCGACCGCGCTCGTGGTGATTTCTCAACCGCGACGGGTGGACATCAAAGAGCTCAAGAGCTGATCGTACGATGAAAGTGCCGGCACCGGCGTTACCATCTACGTTGTTGACCACGGATACTACACCAGGAATAGCGTAAGCGCAACCCCCCTCCCCCCTACCAAGTTTGTTTCCACGATCGCGGTTGACGCAAAGTGAACAACCAGGAGTACACCCGCATGGCCGTCCCACCCCGCTGGATATTCGCGGGTTCACAGAGCCAGAAACAAGTCAGAGAGGATCTCCATCGTCACGGACACGGCAGTTGCGTTGGATCCAAGGTCAACGGCCCCAAGTACGGGACCGCAAAGAATGTCAATCTCGTCATCGTCAAAGCCGCCACCGTTGCTTGGGAGACCGACGACGCTCCGAGAAAGGTCCTGGAAGATGTTAAACGCAGGAAGCTGCAGGGCAAAGCTGTCATCATCCTCGAGCGAGGTCGTACGTATCTACATCCCATAGCCCATCGACAGCTTTGCTTTTTCGGAGCTTGAGTGCTTACATCAATATAGGCCACGATGAGGCGGCCTCGGAAGAGCTTAAGAAACTCACAAAGGAGCTTATTCGAAATGACGTCGTCATTTTTACGTCGTCCGGAAACGACTTCCGCGACGCGGTGGAGGTGCGTGACGGCAGTGGACAATTATTGACATCCTGAGCTGACTGTTGTTGCGTTATTTCCAGCGAGGATTGATTCCCGCGAGAGAGATCAACCATTGGCCAGCTTTGATGGCTGGCCAAGGCGTCCCAATAATCAACGTCGGAGCCGTCGACAACACGGGAAAGAATGCCAGCTTCTCCCAGGGAGGACCTCTGGTTCACGTCATGGCGCCTGGTGTTGGGGTCCGGTGCGCGTCCAATTCCTTCTTCTTCCGCTCGCAGAGGATGGACGGCACGTCTTTTGGTCAGCATATTTCTCCAGCCTGCAGTCTAGGCGAAACACGTCCTCATCACTGACATGGCATATCCCAGCTTCACCCGCCGTGGCAGGTCTTTCAGCCTATCTCCTTGCGCTCGGCGAACACCCGGAACTGCGCCAGACCGGAAGGGTAGCCGCCAATGTGAAGAAACTCCTCATAGAGATGTCCTACCGGCGATCTACCGGCGGCGGCTTGGTAGTCTACAACGGTCAGGCTGACGCCCGCAGCCGGTTCCGGGGCGCCAAGGGCAGTCAGTAGATGGAACATCAGCGGAGAGGCCTACTCAGTCGTTTCGTCGATCACGTCGATCACGGCACTTTGCAGGCGGCACTTTCTGAATTTCTACGTTGAACTAAGAACCATATCTTAACGGGAATGAGAGGCATCTCTTACTAGTAGTTACACTATGAGCGTCGCTGTTTCTCCGTGTTCGTTGCTATCGGAGTTCCCTCCCTTTTTGTGAGAAAGAAGAACTGTTACAATGTCTCATCGTGGCGGGCTCGCATTGCTGAGCGCATTACGATTGTTCCCAAACCGTTGTGACATGTCCTGTAAGACGATGTGTCCACAAGGTAAAGGAAATCGGTCACTCAACGATGCTCTTTCCATAGGCCTAGGTCCATGTGTTGATTGCTGCACTGTCGCAGTTCCCAGGCCGTGTAGCACCTACCTACACCAGGTATGTTTTTAGGTAGGTAGTGTGTTCCCCTCCGAAGTGGGATCGTTCCGCCCGGGGGGCTTCAAGCTCCCCTCGACCCGAGGTTTACCCGTCCTGACCTCATCCACTCCAAAAAGTTTCCACACCTCCGTGGTGCCGGTGCGCATTCGCAAGCTCTCATCGGGTCCCGCTCATTCAGCCTTCGCATCCTCGTCAGATGTAGTCGACTCCCTCTCAAGATACGCTGGCCCGATGCCTCTCAAAACCCCCCTCTGGTCCCTCGTCCGGAGCTACTCCAATGGCCCGGCCAGGTCGCGCCTCGGCAAGAAGGCACTGAGTCTGGACCAAGTAGGAACCTTGCCCCCTTCAAGATCCCTCGTTCCCACCTGCATCTCATCTACATGCCGGAGGGGCACATCCATATATATACACACATACACATGAACGAGGCCGCGTACCACTTTGAGAAGAAGAACCGGATCAACGGACTGACCCTCATCTCAGTTCCTGCAGAGGTCCCGCGTCATCTCGCTCTACCGCGAAATCATCCGCGGCACGGGGCGCATCGCCGACCCCAACACCCGCGCCGAGTCGCGCCGCTTTGTGCGCGACGAGTTCGAGCGCCATCGAGACGTGACGGACCTCGTACGTCCCCCTTGTGCCCCCGCTTCTTTCTCTCTCCCGTCTTCCTGAGCTCACAGACCCCATCGTAGGGACACATCCGCTACCTCATCTCGACGGGCAAGACGGAGTGGCAGGGCATGGAGCGCTACGTCGAGGGCATGTAATCAATGGGAATGTAGAGTGTTGTGTTTGTGTGTAAATATCGTTTTGTATAATACAGAAAGGTCTAATCCTATTGTCGCCTGTTCGACGCCGCAACAAGAAAAGGTGCCCTAATAACGTGGGGGATTGTCCTCTTCACGCTCCGACGGTTCTCCGGGAGGCCATCGGGTTGTGTCTAGCGCTTGATGGAACGCCGTCTATGATGCCAGCCTACACGCGCCCCCTTCTTCCCCCTGATGCGTCCTCTTGGTAATTGTACAGACTTCGCTCTCGTACCCAGCCGCGACGGTTCTCTCGCCCTGTTCAGGCCCGGGACCAGAACACCTCTTAATCCTGGCGTTGCTTGTGTCTGGGGTTCGCCTTGCAGATGACGTACAGGTATCCGTTATGCCTCTTGCCAGCCTTGCGACGGACGATCTGGAGCTGCATGTTAGCACTAGATCACTCATTTCGCTCCTTGAGCCTTCGTCTCCTTCCGTTCACGCCCGCTCCCCCACCCCATTTCCCTCTCACTTTCCAGCATCGCACACACAGCTTCCTCCCCTTCTCAACCCTCACAGTCCCCCGCGACTTGCAAACACACCCCATCACCGCCTCATCGAATCACCGCTTCAAGAAAGAGGGGAAACCGCTCACCTTGCAATGCTCGCAGCGCTTCTTGACGGAGCTGTGTACCTTCATACCCCTCGTCTGCTGCACCACCGCGTTGCCGACGGCCGCGGCCTTCTGCCCAAACACAGCGAGCGCTGACTCGGTCCTCTGCGCCGGCTTCTTCGACAGGATCGCCGTCGACAGGGCGCGCGTCGCCGTGGTCGTCGTCGTCGTCGTCGCGCCGACGCGGGGGATCGTCGCGCGGGCGGTGTTGAGGGTCAAAGACCGGAGGGAGGCGGCGAGGGAGGCCATATTTTTGTTTTCCTTTTCTTTTCGTTACTCTTTTTTTGACTAGATTCGTTTTCCGGGGGCGTCGTGAGACGGCGCTGGGACTCGAATGATCCGGCGGCGATCGGGTGTTGGAGGGAAAGCGAGATTAAGCTCGGGAGCTCAATTCGTCAAGGAAGTCTGTGAAACGTGTGCGTGTCTTCTCGGCGAAGCGGTCCGGAGCTGGCGGGCTAGCAGGAGATGTCAGGAGGCGTAGAGCTACGCGATGCCGCGGGTGTTCAAGGAGGGCCTGGATGGCTTCGGTGGGAGCATTTTCGACATCTTGGCACTGTCACGTGGCGTCGTCGTCCGTGCGCTTATCAGAACGAAGCCGCTTATCAGGTCGCTGCGGTATCGGACGAAAATAAGCAACCAGGTTTTTGAGACGAACGGACAGAGCACACCGCAAAGGGTGGATTTGATCACGCTTTGATGCAAAAGATTCTATGCTGTATGTATGTCCAATTGGATGCAATGGTCTATCTACGCGAGAAATTGGAAGGCCGAAAAACTTTTTTGGTCCCCCTATGCCGTCAGGTCTGAGCCGGCTTGACGGACGACTCTCCTTTTCCCTCAAGGAATAGTAACGTGAATCAATCGCCCTATGCGTCACCAAAACTAACTCCCGACGCCAAACTGTAAATCGAAATGCATCAATCAACTACGGAGGAAAGTCTTGAATACCGCAGACTGGCTGCAGTCCTCCCACGGGTAGCCGATCTCGGTGAGGAACTTCTCCAGCTCCTCGACCTCGTTGTCGGGGCAAAGAATGCCCGCCAGGATCTTGCCCGTGTCGCCGCCGTAGTTGCGGTAGTTGAAGAGGCTGATGTTGAACTTTGGCCGGAGGGTCATGAGGAACTTCTCGAGCGCGCCGGGGCGCTCGGGGAAGTTGAACATGTACAGGCGCTCGTTAGGCACGTTGGAGCGGCCGCCGACGAGGTAACGGATGTGGCTCTTGGCGAGCTCATCGCCTGAAAGATCCGTCACCGCCATGTCGTGCGAACGGATGCGATCCAGAAGCATGCGCAGCTCCTGCGTCCTCTGGGACGCCGGGGCCGTCAGGGAGATGCCGATGAGCACGTTGGCGACCTCGTCGGTGGCGTAGCGGTAGGAGAACTCGGTGACGGAGTGGGGCATGATGCTGGTGATGAGGTTGGCGAACGCGCCGGGCTTCTCGGGGATGCTGACGGCCAGCAGTGCCTCCTTGCCCTCGCCGAGGGTCGCACGCTCGGCGACGAAGCGCAGGCGGTCAAAGTTCATGTTGGCGCCAGAGGTGATGGCGACCATTGACCTCCGACGTTCGCTGGGGTTCTGCGCGACGTATTTCTTGAGACCGGCGATGGAGAGGGCACCGGCGGGCTCGAGGCCGGCGCGGGTGTCGTCGTACATGTCCTTGATGGCGGCGCAGACCTCGTCCGTGGTGACCTGGATGACCTCGTCGACGACGTCCTTGCAGAGGCGGAACGTCTCCTCGCCGACCGTCTTGACGGCGGCGCCATCGGCGAATAGGCCGACAGTGTCCAGGACGACGCGCTCCCCCTTGGCGAGAGACTGCACGAGCGCATTGGCGTCATAGGTCTCGACGCCAATGATCTTGACGTGGGGCGCCATGCGCTTCACGTACACGCCGATGCCGGAGATGAGGCCGCCGCCGCCGACGCAGCAGAAGATGGCGTCCAGCTTGGACATGTTGAACTGGCCAAACAGCTCCATGCCGATGGTGCCCTGGCCGGCAATGACATAGGGGTCGTCAAAGGGCGGGATGTTGATCAGGCCGTCCTGCAGCGCCCTCCGAGAGCACTCCTCCTTGGCGGCGTCGAAATCGGCGCCGTGCAGTACGACATGGCCGCCCAGGCGCGCGACATTGAGATGCTTGATGCTGGGCGTGGCCTCGGGCATAACGATGGTCGCGGGGATCTTGAGTTTTCGGGCCGAGTAGGCGACGCCCTGGGCGTGGTTGCCGGCGGAGCAGCAGACGACGCCCTTCCAGCTCTTGGCCGGGTCGAGATGGGCCATCTTGTTGTAGGCGCCGCGCAGCTTGAAGCTGAAGACGGGCTGCTGGTCCTCGCGCTTGAGGAGCACATTGCACTCGAGTCGGTTGCTGAGGTTGACGGCGGGCTGGAGCGGCGTGATCTTGCAGGCCTCGTAGACTCGGGAGGTTGCGGCGGCGATGAGTCGGAGGTACTAGACAAAGTGAATCGTCAGTCGTGGGAATTCAAAAAAGAAAGAGGGATTGCATCGGAGGGAATGCTTCTCACATCGGGGTGACCGTCGAGCAGAAGGAAGTCGTCAGGCATGATGCCCTTGATGCGGTTCCTCCTCTCCTCTGGGGGCGTCGACGGGTTTGCGCTGTACTCGGTCAGGGACATGCCCTGGGGCTGGGGAGTCCTCGGGCGCGGCGGGGGGTCGCCATTGACGCCATTGAGAGTGCCGTTGGTCACGACGGCGACGACGGGAGGCTCTCCGTTTTCCGGCATTGTGGCGGTGTGTAACGAGAGAAGGAGGTGAAGTGAGGAAACGAGAGGAGAGGAGAGGAGAGGAAAGGAGAGGTCGAAGTGGTCGAGTCACGAACCGGGACATGAGCAGTGAGTCCACATGTAAAACAGTCACGGACGGGACTGGCCCGGGGGCCCGTCTGTGAATGGAAATTTATTTCATAGTGGGGTGCCAGGTCATCGGAGCCCAAGTCGGCTCGCGGGGTAGAAATCAGACGATCTGTCTGCGGTGAGCGCTATCCATGGCGCCGTCAGCAGGGTCTCGGGCACCGAGGATTGGCTCCAGCACACCCATGTTCTGCTGCAGGGCGCGCCCTCCTCCGCCTTCCTGCCACCGGAACTGGGATGTTCGGGGCGACATCGCTGGCATCGCGGGCCGGGGTCTACTGTCGGGAAACACAGTCCGTGCATCACCTATTTTTCTTGCCGATAACGATAAGACGTAGGACTGATGGCCCTTGGTCCCAGCAGTGCATGCAGCGGTAGCAGCTGCTGCAACAGCAACAGTACCTAAGGTATTCGGTAGTATCTGTAGCCGGGATTTGCCGCAAATCTGCTCAAGGGTCAAGCTCTGGGCCCCAAAAACCAAAGGGTCCCAGAGTCCATTTCATCATCGAAGTCGCCGGCTAGTGGAATCGCATGATTGCCCACTTCAACCTCTATTCAAGTTCAACCACCATCGCGACGCCCAATTACATATCGCCAACATGCCCGGCCCTGACGGAAAACCCAATTTGCTCGACCGGTCCATGCCGTCGTCGTTTGACGAGAACAAGTGAGTCGCCTAGTTAGCCGTCGCGGGCTGTACGGACTGTGCGAGAGCTGGTCCCGTGAGTAATGGTGGTTTTGCTAACCGGCCTACGCGGCCTGCAGCGAGTTTTACGATGAGCGCATCCTCCACAAGGTCTTCCGCAAGCTTAAGGAGGAGCCTCTGGTCCCTCTTGGTGGGTGGAAACCCTCTCTACAGGCCCCCCCCCCTCCTCCCCC
>PUHP01001433.1:0-11331 GCA_006783085.1 Colletotrichum shisoi | reverse complement strand
CTTAATACTATGGAAAATAGTATAAGTTATAGCTTTTATAAGTAGGAAGAAGAGAATAAGAATACTATCTCTCTTACTAGTATTAAGGAAGTAAAAGATTATTATATAAATATTACATTACTTAATATTTTCTATACTAATAGAGTTAGAAGTCTTAGTATAAATAATAGTTAGTTAATATTAAGTGAGTATTAGTATTACTTACTACTATAGTATATAGATAAGTAGTTATATATTAGTATTTATAATACTATAATAATATTATGTTTATATTATATATATTATATATTAATGGTATATATTTATAGTATAATATATAGTATTTCTTAATATACTTATACTTATACTACTAATATATATAGAATTAATACTATATAATACATATAATACTAATATATTTATATATTAAATACTACTTTATTTAACTTATAATTAACTTACATATATATACTTTTTATATTTCTACTAGTGTAGTTGTAGTTTAAGTGTAGTTAAACTACAACTATACTAATATAGTTGTAGTTGTAGTTGTAGTTTAGAATTTTTACTTGTAGTTGTAGTTAAACTACAACTATATGTAGTTATAGTTTATTATAGTTGTAGTTTATTAATACTCTACCTAATAAAGATAGGTAATTAGTAAGGCTAAGTAATAAAGTAATATAACTAGTAATATAAATATGATATAATAATACTTAGAGTATTATGTTAGTTAAGGATAAATTAGTTAGCTTATAAATAAAGCTTTAGTATATTAATATTTATAACTATTAGCTATAGTAAGAAGTTAGTAATAGTAAAACTAATATTATTTATATACCTTTGGTACAAATAATAGTAGATAAATTAATAAAAGCGCTACTAGTATAATCTATTACTACCTTTAGGCGCTAGTTAAATATAGTTAATTAAAAAAAGACTTAAAGAAAATAAATCTTATAAATTAGCTATATATAAAGAGAAGCTATATAAAACAATAACAAGAAAATATATTTAGGATCTAACTAGGTAAGTATAGCTATCTTTTTAAAATTACGTAAAGCTTTAAAAATACTTAAATTTAAGCTTTAGTATACGCTTAGAATATACCTAATTTTAAATTACTACTTCTTTAATAACCTAATAACTTTCATAATTAGAAACTTTAGTTTTAAAATTACTTTAATTAAGGTTATAATAATATAAAATTACTAACTATAAAAGTTAACCTAAAAGGTTATATATTTAAGTAAAAGGATAGTTAAGAAAGCATAGCTTACTTTTACTATCCTTTAAAAATAATTCTTATATATAGAATATAAAAGAATATATTAAATGTAATAGTAAGTAACTAAGTACTGAAGCTAATTAAATATATAATATAGCTTTCTTAAAAAAAACCTTTATAATAATAAAAAACTAATAATTTAACTTAACCAACTTATAAAATAAGTTACTTAGTTTTAAATTTATAAATAACTATAAAATTTATTTTTTTATCTTAGCTAGAAATTAAACTTAAGAGCTTAGATTATAAGTTACTATTTATATACTATTTAATAAGTAAAAAATAAACCTACTATATTATTTACTTTAGTTTAAATTATTTATAATTAATTATAACTAAATATATATTAGTAAGTATAAATATAATATAAAAGGTAAGTATAAAAAAGTAGTATTTACTACTTATTACTAAGCTAAATTTATAAATAGCTTTAGCTTAAAGGGGTATATTAAAAGTAGTAGCCTTAAGCTACCTATATAATAATAAAAAAGTAGATTTAAAAGGTTAATATACAGCCTTACTTAAGAAATGTTAGAAATATTAATAGGATAGATCTAGCTACCTAAAAGTAGGTTTTTCTATATTAAGGGATATACCTATATAGACTAAGGATATAGGGGGTAGGAATTACTCTGTAGACACATACATTAATATATACGCAATTACACTCGACCTTTCGACAACTTGCGCCGCCACGGCAAAGAGCTCAGGAGGCTTGAAAAATCTCCAGCCAAGCTATCCTAGCTCCAACACCCTGGGCGCTGACACCGTGACACGTCCACTAGCGCCACGCCCATTACCTGCGATGGCCAGGCGATCCCGTCACGTGCATGTGTCGCCTCCACTGAGACATGACTCTCCACCGAAAAATTGAACATTGCGCAGCTAGATCTGTCGGAATAACCCAGGCCGCCGTCCCGCCTGCGGTCTTCGGTCGGCTTCTATGACCGGGCCAAAAAATTTCGAACTCTCCTTACCATCACCATTTTCTGGTAACGTCCCTCATCATCCACTTCCTCCCCCCCAATCCATCCACTCCGTACTCTATAATAACCGCTCTTCCATTCCTTTTCGCGTGCAATCCTCCCTTTCTCCCTACATCCCCTTTTGTTATACCCACACATAGCCAGCAAGATGATGTCTGCACGCTTTTCTCGAGCTGTAAGTGTTATTTTCTCTTTTCGCCGCCATGACTTGGTCAGAGTTTGCATGCTAACGAGCAGCAGCTGCCCAGAGCTACCAGCTCTGTCGCGCGCTCGGCAGGCTTCGCCCGCCAGCCCTTCGCCTCGAAGTTTGCTCGCTACGAGTCAACGGCGACTGATGGAAAGGTCACCGGCTCCGTGATCGGTATCGATCTCGGTACCACTAACTCTGCCGTTGCCGTCATGGAGGGCAAGGTGCCCAAGATTATTGAGAACGCAGAGGGTAAGCAATCCCATTGAGCCATCATCTCGTGGCTTCAAAACATAAATTGACTCTATCCCATCAGGTGCTCGCACAACTCCTTCCGTGGTCGCTTTTGCCCAGGATGGCGAACGTCTCGTCGGTGTCGCCGCCAAGCGCCAGGCCGTCGTTAACCCCGAGAACACACTCTTCGCCACCAAGCGTTTGATTGGTCGCAAGTTTACCGACGCTGAGGTCCAGAGAGACATCAAGGAGGTCCCCTACAAGATTGTCCAACACACCAACGGCGACGCTTGGGTCTCTGCTCGCGACCAGAAGTACTCTCCCTCGCAGATTGGTGGTTTCGTCCTTAACAAAATGAAGGAGACCGCCGAGGCCTACCTCTCTAAGCCCGTTAAGAACGCTGTCGTCACCGTTCCTGCCTACTTCAATGACTCCCAGCGCCAGGCTACCAAGGATGCTGGCCAGATTGCCGGCCTGAACGTTCTCCGTGTCGTCAATGAGCCTACCGCCGCTGCTCTGGCCTATGGTCTGGAGAAGGAGGACGACCGTATCGTGGCCGTCTACGATCTTGGTGGTGGTACCTTCGACATCTCCGTTCTTGAGATCCAGAACGGTGTCTTCGAGGTTAAGTCTACCAATGGTGACACTCACTTGGGTGGCGAGGACTTCGACATTCACCTCGTTCGTCATCTTGTCCAGCAGTTCAAGAAGGACTCCGGCATTGACCTCTCCGGTGACCGCATGGCTATCCAGCGTATCCGCGAGGCTGCCGAAAAGGCCAAGATCGAGCTTTCCTCCTCTCTGTCTACCGACATCAACCTGCCCTTTATCACCGCCGACTCCTCTGGCCCCAAGCACATCAACCAGAAGCTTACTCGCGCTCAGCTCGAGAAGATGATGGATCCCCTCATTACCCGCACTATCGACCCCGTTCGCAAGGCCTTGAAGGACGCCAACCTCCAGGCCAAGGACATTCAGGAGGTCATTCTTGTTGGTGGTATGACTCGTATGCCCAAGGTCTCCGAGTCCGTCAAGAGTATCTTCGGCCGTGACCCCGCCAAGTCGGTCAACCCCGATGAGGCTGTTGCTATTGGTGCTGCCATCCAGGGAGCCGTTCTCTCTGGCGAGGTCAAGGACCTTCTCCTCCTCGACGTCACTCCTCTCTCTCTCGGCATTGAGACCCTCGGCGGTGTTTTCACCCGTCTCATCAACCGTAATACCACCATCCCCACCAAGAAGTCCCAGACCTTCTCCACCGCCGCCGACTTCCAGACCGCTGTCGAAATCAAGGTTTACCAGGGTGAGCGTGAGCTCGTCCGTGACAACAAGCTGCTCGGCAACTTCCAGCTGGTTGGCATCCCCCCTGCCCACCGCGGTGTACCTCAGATCGAAGTTACCTTCGACATCGACGCCGACTCCATTGTCCACGTCCATGCCAAGGACAAGTCCACCAACAAGGACCAATCTATCACCATTGCCTCCGGCTCCGGTCTGTCTGACTCCGAGATCCAGCAGATGGTTGAGGATTCCGAGAAGTACGCCGAGACCGACAAGGAGCGCAAGGGTGCCATTGAGGCTGCCAACCGCGCTGACAGCGTATTGAACGACACCGAGCGTGCCCTTAACGAGTATGCCGAGAAGCTCGACAAGGCCGAGGCCGATGGCATCCGCGAGAAGATCGCCTCCCTCCGTGAGTACGTCTCCAAGAGCTTGGCTGGTGAGGGCAACGCCACCGCTGCCGAGATCAAGGAGAAGACCGATGAGCTCCAGGTTGCTAGCCTGAACCTCTTCGACAAGATGCACAAGGCCCGCGCCGAGTCCGGCGAGCAGCCCACTCAGGATGCCAACGCATCCGAGAACAAGGACGGCGAGAAGAAGCCTTAAACGACTCTTCCCGTGTCTAGTACCACCTTCTCACCACCCCCCGCAAGCCGCTGATGGCTAGGTAGCATGTTTGATTAGTTTGGGCGGGCATAGACTTGCTTCCCTCATGTTTGTATTCCAACTGTACTCATATTCCGGTCGAATCAGACCGATCTCTCTTCCTTGTTACCCCTTTTACAAATGTTTGTTAATACCTGCGGTCGGCGGAACTGGCGTTGGAGCATCAAAACATTCACACGAGATACCTCTTCCGGTATTCATGATATGATCGATGGTATGGATCCAGGGGATAAGACGGGGTTGCATATGTATAAAACCAAAACGAATCTGGAGTAGCTAGATGTGATAATTCTACATCCCCCCTCAAATCAACACCGCCTTGCCAGACTTGAGTGACGTGACTGCCTGATGTGTATCAGTTCATGGGTTGCTCAATAACTCTAAGTGAAATGAGACGCGGCATGCCGAGGCTGCGTGAATAACGAAGGGGCGAACAGCCACGTATGCCATGCATTACTTTTTATCTACCAAAACCAAACCATCCCTTCTTCTGCGGTTGCGACTTAGATTCGCCCTGAGTGATCTGCTGAGGCGTGCTGGGCGGCTCAGCTTCCTGCGGCTTCTTGCCGGGATAGTCGATGTAGTTCCAGGCGACATCAAGGAATATCGGCTTGACAGGAACAGCTGACAGCTTGGGCGGTATGTTGACGAGGTTCGCGAGGTCAATACCTCCCAAGGGATACTCGCGCAGCCGCTCGATGAGGGGAATGCTCTTAGTGTCGTCCTCGTTCGAGTCCGACTCCCTGAGCAAGTTCGACAGGTGGACGAGTGCGCGGTATCGCTGCAGCTCGCCCTGAAGGAAGCTTTCCAATGACTTGGCGTCCTTGCCTGACACCTCAATGTTACGAGGTAAGTTGGGTTTGGCCTTAAAGCCATCGGCAAGTGTCGAAGCAGCCCCCTGCGCTTCGCCAGTGGCATGCTTGATGAGAGCCAGGGCGTTGACAATGTTGCCAATGATGGCATGGGAGCGGGCGATAGAAAGAGATCTGTGTCAGTTAGCACGGCACGGTAACCGGAGGCGGGCAACTTGCTTCAGAGCTTGGAAGTACTCCGCTGTCGACGCGAGCTGCTCAGCAAGAGCCTCATCGTTGGCTACACCAGGCAACTCTCGCGCAGCCTCCAGACTTTGCAATGTTCCTTCGTAGAGGGCCACCAGCTCCTTCAACTTGGCTGCTTTGCGGCCAGGCTTTTCTTCCTTGGGTTTCTTTCCTGACTCCTCCTTGGCGGGTTTCTTGCGCGATGAACTATAGTTCTCGACTAAACCGTCGTCGCTGCCCGTCAGCACGCGGTTTCGGCCAATTCGCCAACTAATCATCTCATAATTGACGGCAGTTCGGGTGATCTGTAGGCTTTGCATTCGAGAGTCGCTCTGGGAAACACCCTCAGACCGTAATTCGTCAATGGCTTCCTTCGTGGCATCAGTAGCGTCTTGAGTCGCCTCGAGGATGTCGTCGTAAGCGGCAGCCACGTCTCTGGGCTCAGCATTGACGAGAGACGGCCATCGTTCAGACAGCTTCGACTTGGCCTCTTCGACTCTGCCCCACGCCAAGGAAATTGCTGCGTCCTCGATCTTGACCTCGCGCGAGCGCCACGTGAGCGTCTTGGGAGCTTTCTCAACACCCTCGCCCTGCTTGGTAGTCTCGACCTGAGCCTGCTGCAACAAATTGGGATCGAGTTCGTTGATTTGCTGCACCAGTGCAGTGTCGGACTGGGGAAATGCGCGTCGGGCAATCGCTGGAATGGGTATCGTACGCGGCGTCTTGAGTTGGTAGGCGGCATAGCGAATCGAAGGGTCGATGGTGTCGGAAAGGAGATCTTTGAAGATATCGCCTTTGGTGGAGGTGGCCATCGCACTGTAGACAACGCGAGCAACGGCATAGCTTTTCAGGGAAGGCTCCCAGTGTTGGTTCTCGAATTGGGCAGCACCTCGGATCTGGGCGAAGTAAGCGCGGGACTCGAGCTTGTCGATCCATGTCGCGCCAGCCGCCGACTGCAAGAGGAGCCCGACGAGCTGTTCGGCTGTCTTTGCCGCTTTTTCGAGTCGAGAAACGATGTGTGACCTGGTCTTGCCGGTGACCCCCTTTGCGTCGGAGGCGTGCGACGATTTCATGGCCATGGCATTGGCCCAGGCGCGCTCGCTTGTGAGCAGAAGCAGGTGAATGTACCTGGCGATGTCAGCAACGCAAGCAGCGGAATATCGTACGATGCAGCATACTCGTGGTTATCGGCAATTTGTGCGGCAGTCACCTCACCCTTCTTGCTGAACTTGCCGCGGTTTCGCGTGGCAATGCCCAGCTTCTTGCGACTGTTGAGCAGCTTTTTGGCAAGTTGGTTCTGGTAGGTCCCGTAGTCCCCATAGAGTAACGCTGCGTCCCGACCAGAGACAACAAACTTGGTGATGTCCATGGCTGCGGCGGTGGCGAGATTGGTCGAGACGATAGTCGCTTTGGGAGGATCCTGTCGAGGTCGTCGCAGCAGACCAGTCAATATCGAATCGACCTCTTCAGCGCGGGGGATAGTAATTAGTAGTGGGGCTTTCACCTGAGGTCCCCAGTGTCCTTTTCCAGTGGCTGCAATTGTGGGAGGCCACAGCGCTAAAGGAGGCACCCCGACCTGCTGTCGGAGTGAGCGAACTCGCCGGGTTCGGAACTCGGGCCCAATATCTTCCTTCCCATTTGTCCTGTGATTGGCTGAAGCTTCCAAAAAGATGAGGAAAAAAAGTCCATGATGGCAGGTGGATGGATTATGGACCGATGCCAGTGCAACAGGTTGGCTCGATCTTTTGCGCCCCCGACCGCCATCCTTTGTATGTGCTTCTTCGGATTTTACAACTCGTGTTATCTGATGACAATTTTGCGCAGGACCATTGCCCCCCCCCCTTTGTGGTCGCCTCTTCAAGCAGCGAGACTAGCTCGGGCAAACGTCTCCCCGTCATCGACGCCTTCAATTTTGTCACGGACTATCTCCTCCACTCAAAAACTTTCCGACTTGTTTGGCGCAACAACACTAGAAATCAGTGTTGACAACCTCTACACCAGCATGTCCTCAAGTTCTTTTATTGTCCGCCATATATAGCCGACAGGGCGACAGCTTCGGTCCCAATGCTCGAGAGAACAGCGGCGACCCTGGAGTCATGCACCAGCTTTCATGCTCTTCCATCCGCCTCACGATCACTAAAAACCCAGCGCAAACTGTACACAGGCTTCTGGCAGCATGGTGCCGCAGCAATAGACATATCTTGCCCCGTACTGGCTACGCAGCTCAACTCCGCCAGCTTGCCTCCCCGTCAGCCGCCAATACCACCACCCGAAACCCTTGCCGCATCTACCTTCCTCCTGGACTTTCTCTATCCTACTGGGACGGCCGCGGTTCTGCGCAAGTTCGCCCCGGGTTTGGCCAATCATCAAGCGTCGATTCACAGACTGCCTCGGCGGTCCAGGCCGTTTACCTCGTCCGTTGCGGCCCCAACAAACCTCGACACTCGATCGATGCAATACGATCAGGACACAACCACACATGCTGCAAAAGAGATTCGACTCGGCCAAGAAGACGTCGACACGGCAGAAGATCAGGAGTACGAAGACAAGGAAGATGATGAAGATGAAGATGAAGCAGCAGTCATTAGTTGGCGCCACACCCACAGCGGCCCCTCTTACCTAGGGGCAGGGTCACAGCCCGATCTGATGAGGGAGTTGATGGCAGACAAAGATACGGAGTACTTCGGCTCGATATGGCAGCTCTACTCGCAACTGGACCGCAGCCTGCAGCCAGAACTCCGCCCCGAAGTTATCGTCTACTTGTATCGGTCCTCCAACGTCATCGACGCCCGCAGGATATTGCTCTTGTTCTCGGAAATAGAGACTGATCAATGGACACCAAAGGTCCTTACATCGGTTGTTGCAGCGTCCTTGCGTCTTGGGCACGTGCCAGAAGCATTTGCGCTATACCACCGGGGACTGGACGCGAATGGCACGGTCAGTGGGCTGAAGGAGCTGCTTCAATATGCCTTCAAAAGGTCTGCTTGGAAAACAGTCAAAGACCTTTGGGTAGCTTACCACACAAGCGATGCGTACCGCGACGACGACCTTGAGCCAGTGGAGGCTCTATCCGCCATTCCATACATCGGAGAACTGGTCAACCAATTCGCGAGGTACCTGACCTCAACGGGCAAAATGGGCAAAGATGCGCAGAAGAGGCTTGGCATACTACTCGAGAAAGCTACCCAAGTTGCGCTCCAGCAACCCTGCAAACCCCAAGAGGCTCTGCCACTGCTTAAGATTACCAACTCCCCGAAGATGTACGCCGACCACCTAAAACTGGCCCTGGCACGGGGTCAGCGAGAGTGCTTGCCAGAAATATACCGTTTGTACCGGGATATGCCTAATGCTAAGCTGTCTCCGGAACTTCTGCATGGCATGTTCGATGTCTTTAATCCAGACGACGTACTTGGCCTGGAACAGGTCTACGAGGACTTCTCCAAGGCAAGTTGTGGCGGTTTGGACAAGGCAGCCGTCAGAAAATATCTCAGGTTCTACGCGTCACGCGGCGACGTCAAATCTATTGAGCGCCTGTCGGCCAAGTATCCGGAGGTCGTGAAAGCCAAAGAACAGTCCTATTACCTGATGAACGCTTACGCCTGCTTGGGGGATTATGAAGGCGCCCGGGAAGTCTTTGACGAGATGAGATACAGGCACCGAAAGAACCCTTCTATAATAGATTGGCACATACTCCTCAAGAGCACTCTGGGGGAGGCGACGTACGATCGCCCTAGAAAGGTATTCGACGAGCTCTTTGAAGCTGTTAGGCCCAACGAGGTGACCTTCGGAATGATGATGTCCATGGCGGCATCGAAGGGTGACCTCGACTTTACTTTACAACTTTTCCAAGAAGCTCGGTCAAGACGGATCAAAACCGACGTTCCGATTCTAAAAAGCGTCGTCGACGCCTACTGCCGTAACAACCGACTGCGAGAGGCTCTGGCGACTTGCATAGAGGCTAAAAACACAAACGTCCCCGGTCAGCAAGCTCGGCTCTGGAATGTCCTGTTGCGTCGCCATGCGGACCGCCGGGCCTTTGACGATGTTTGCGAGGTCGTTGCTCTCATGGGGCAACATGGTGTCATGTGGACGCCGGAAACCCATGCCGTGCTGCTACGAGCCTTGGTGGCTTGTGGGCAGGCTCATCCCGCGTACAAGGTGCTGCGAGCAGCTGTTCACGACAAGTCTTTCGATCCCAGCCCGGGGCACTTCGTCGCTGTTGCAGAGGGTGGTCTGAACTCTCGTCAGTTGTCGCTGGCTCGAAATTCGCTCAGGTTGATGCGACGGGTCGCTGGGCGGCCGCCCTCGGTCGATGCCCGCCTCGCGGAGGCTCGACTTCAGTTCAAGCAACAGCTGTTTAGCACCATTCAAAACCTGGAGCAAGCCGATGGACCAAGCGATTTGATGGATGAGTTACGGAAAATGGCCGAGGAAGTAAAGACGACTACGCAGACGGACCCAGATCCCGGTGACGGCGGCGCACATCATGCACTAAGACGTGCGGACTCGTTGCACCGTCTGCGCGGGACGCTAGTCAAAGCCATCGCTCTCTTCTCCCGATACCGCGATTTTGAGTCTGCCAGAGAGCTAAGGGAGCTGCAAGCAAATCTGGACCAAGAGGGCATCATAACCACCCCCAAGGTTGAGCAGTTGGACATTTTATACTCGCTCATGCTGGAGAACATCCAAAACAAGAAGTATGACGCCGCCAAGGCGAACTGGAAACTCATCTGGCAAACAACCCTAAAAGTTGCTCGGCCAGCATCCTATCCGGGCCACGGTTCATTTGTTCCTTTGCCGCGGTATCGCTACAGCCTGTCCAGACCCTTTGGGACGCTGCAAGACATGTTCCTGGAGCTGCAGGACTCCGAAGGTCTTAAAGAAGCCCTCGATCAGCTTCTGGACGCGGGCTTCCTTCTCGATGCCCGCGCCATGAACCACGCGTGCCAGGCGCTTGCCCGGATAGGCCGCTGGCTTGATGCCTGCAAGCTCTGCGAAGAGTACCTGATGGACAATTGGACGGGATGGCTGCTCAACCGCATGAAGCGCCGCCTCAAGGTAAATCTCCCCTTGAGCCAACGCCGCCAAGGCCGCGCGCCGCATCAGTTGCGGCCGACGTCATACACCCTCGTCGTCCTTGCCAAAGGGTACAGCGACCTCGAAGGGATGGTGGCGTGGTCATCTGACGCCGCGTGGGCGATGCGCACTCTCCGGAGGGACTTCCCCCGGCTCGTGCACGCCATTCAGACTTTGTCGTACACAGGTCTCGGCATCGAGAACGAGGCTTTCGACCGGGACCGCGCCGTGGAGTTGGCGAAGAAAGAACTGGAAGAACCGCAGGAAATGGCGTCAGCCGATGAGCAGACCGACGCTCCGTGTGTGACGGAGGAGCAGCCGTCAGCGGGACAGCAAGAATAGGCCTCCGCAGCAAAAGACGATGTCGATGAGAGCTTGGCAAACGAAGGGGCTTCGTCCCCGGCAACCGGAGCGGAATCAAGGCTAGACGGCCAACGTGTATGATTAGTTATACCGTGTACAAGACTCAGCTAGACATGTGCATTCGTTGCGTTGGGGAGGCCGGCATTCTCAAGCGACCATCCGGCCGTCGACTCCCAAGCCTTCCTCGGCGGCGATTTTGACAACGTCTTGCGCGATGCGGGCGTAGAACTCGGTAGG
>PUHP01001431.1:0-11506 GCA_006783085.1 Colletotrichum shisoi | reverse complement strand
GGGGGGGGGGGGGGGGGGGGGAGAGAGAGAGAGAGAGAGAGAAAAGGATAAGAGAGACGGAATATGAACCGAACACGTCTCCGCGCCGCATCCCACGACTCCATGCTCAACCTCCATCCAGTGTCTCCAGTGCTGGTTCCAGCTCCGCTTCCGCCTCTCCTAGGCTTGGGTCGTCCTTGAGGACTCCTCTTCTCATATCTTTGCCGTATTATCGACTAGGTTTCCAAAAAAAAAACTACGGACGCCGATCAGATCTCCAGAAACGGGGCCCGTGGAAGAGGGGCGGGCTCCTCTGTCGCTGCGTGTCACCGGCGGGCCAAGATGGCACATTTCAATTGGGTTGTCCCGGCCCCAAGGTTCGAGCTGTGCAGCATTGGAGTCGACATCAAACGTTTGTCCGAGTCGTGTTGGCGACGATATCAGCGAGGGCATTTCAGGTTTGAATCGTCAAGTAGCATAGCAGCGTGGGCAGAGAGGGAAGGGGGGGAAAGGAAAAGAAAAAGCATACGCTGACGGTGAGACGCGGCCGATACGCGTCCCGCCAGACGAGCGTCACCATGACACATTTTCCTCAGGGAAATGGATATGAGCGGCCGGTATCACTTTTAAAATTCTTCAGATAAGACGGTGATGTCCTGGTGGTTGAGATAAGGTCAACGCGGGAAGGTGATGTAAGCTGCTGTGCGTTACTAGATCGAATGGAGAAGGAAGGGAGAAGCCAGGTAGCCTGTACTATTAAGTACAGAGTACTCTGTACGGATCGGATACATGGGCGTGTGTGTCGTGCACCTGTCGTGGGCCACGTCGGTGGTGTGGTTGGAGTTGGGAAGATGGAGTTCGGGTTCCCGGGTCTCTGGCAGGAGAGCTCCTCCATCCCCCATCCCCCATTCCCTTTTCCCCCACATGGACTTCACGATGATTTGCGTGAAGCAAGCACGCACCCCAAAGGTAAAGCTCAAATGGTAGGTGCACCTGCCACCAATGACAATTCGAACCAACAATGACATCATGTCTCTGCTTTCAACTCTCTGACACTTGTCTTTCCAACTGTCTAACTGACCCCTTGCTTTACTTATGCGCTGAATGTCCCAGTCTCAGTCCCAGCTTAGCCTTGCGAAATATGGCAATGGAAGATTCTTCCACTGGGGGAGTTTGTTTCGCATTGTGCAAGTTCGTGGGTCGTCGTCGCAGGGATCGATTGCAAGCGGTGCGCAGGTTCTACGGTGCGAGAAAGGGTGCACTTGGCTTCGATTCCGGAAGGAACAGCACAAGAGGAAGGGCAGGGCAGAAGGTAGGGCAGGGCCGTTGCTTCCAAAATGTGCATGCACTCCCACCCATGCCTGGCCCTTCCGTGCCTGCGTCTCTGTTGCCTGATGCTGTTGCTTGGGGGAGGTGGGACCGTGCTGACTGCACAGTGCCACTCTCTTCTCCCCCCTTGGTAAGCGAGAGAGGCACACAACTCACGAGAGACAAGAGACGCCACAATCTCCGTCCCCGGCTTGATGACGATGGAAACAGCACTTCGCGCACCGGCCGCCCTGCCAACTGCACTGCCTGGTATGGACGAAACCGCGAGCTGGCTGGGCCAAGCGTCAGCCCCTACTCCCGCCCCTACTCCCTCGAGGCAAGGCAAACGGAGAAGCGAGACAAGGCGAGGGCGGGATGATGTCGATGAAGAGCCAAACGGCGGCGCCCGGCGGGGGGTTGACCGGTGGAAGCATGAGCTGTTGCGAGAGAAAAGGAAGCGCGACAACAGGTTTCGGGCCAACCCCAGAGACATATATATGGAGCCGCAAACACGTCCGACGTTGTGGCAGTTGTCGAATCGTCAAGTCTGGTGTAGAACTCACTCACTCACTCCTGGACGAGACCTGATACTGATTCATTGCCTGTACGTGGGACGGAGGTACGACGTGGTGTCGATGCGGTCAATGGACTGAAGGCTACATCTGTCCGCACGGCGCCGTCGATTGGCAGCTTGCTAACTCTCGGTGTCGCATTACTCCTCAACTTTCCTATCATCAGGCTTAGCAGTGGTGCTGCACGGCAGGGTACCAAGTATGCGCAGAAGAGAGCAGATACGGAAACCATTGGATCTGGGGCGAGACGGAAAGAACTGAAACCTCAGGCAGGCGATAGCGCATTGCGGCGCAGAGTGAGTTTGCCCATCCGATTCGCGGACTAGCTGCTTGGTATACCGGTGATAGTCGAAGTGTCGAGAGACTGAAGGACAGAGAGAGCCGCTGTATGTCTGTCTTACTGTCATGCTCTTTGATGAGAGAATGACGGGATGGGACCATGATTCTAAATCAGCACCAACGCTAAACCGGCTGAGATCCCTGTCCCTGTACCTCGCTCCTCGGCTTCGACCCAGCCGGTACGTATAACGCACAACCCCTGCTAGCGCCATCAAGCCGTCCCACCTCCTCGCCTTTCTGGTTCGCGAGAGAGACAGGAAGAGAGAGAGAGAGAAGCGAAGCTCCACAGACCGTACAGTCCCATCAAAGATCCTTCGCCACACTATCCGTATACTGGATACAGTACCAAGCACCCGTACTCTGTACTGTCCGTCAAGAACCCCGGCCGCGTGCTCGATGTACTGTGCGAGTGCGTGCATGCTGGATGTTGCATGTTGCATGTTTGTACATAGTATGCTGCATGTGGAGTGTTTGGCGCCCTCTGGTGGTTGTCCATCGCTTTCTCGCCCTCTTTTGTGCTGAGCGAGGACGACGCGGACGCCGCGGGTATGGATACAGTCTCAGGGGGCAGTGGATGGCACCGGACCGCCGCCTCTCGCACGTTCTCCACGCCGTCCGTTCTCTCCGCGCCCAGCCTGTCCTGCTGCTGTCCCCCCCAGGGCTGCCTGTCCTTGCTCCGGCCACCTCACGTTTCAATGGCTCTCGGCTTCTCTGCTCTCGACACTGGCACTGACAATAAATGGCACTGACACTGGGCGGCATCGGTGATGGGCGTGGGTCTTATTGGGTCTTGCGGAAAGCGAGGGAGGCGGAGGGAGGCTCTATGGATGGGTATGGATGGATCTGGATGGTCAGGGACCCAGTCGTCGCTGATCTTGTTTGGACATTTGGGGTTGTATTCTATTTATTTGACTCTGAACGGAAACCTCAACGTCCCTCCCCGCCGGCCACGCAAAGGAATCTCAAGACCGGAGCAGACGCAACGGTGCCGGTCGCAGCATCGCCCCTCACGCGTCATCCCCGCCCACGGGCATCTCATTCATTGTCTCGCTGCCGTGTATCTATCTCGATGCGGTCCGTCCGGGAGGGGGGAGGGGAGTCGGCGAGACAATAGCTCCCCAGTTGCAGAACCGGCGGGAATCCAAACGGGTCACCAACACCGCATCCCGCATCGTCAAGCTGTTCAGGAAGTTGCATCTTGCTTTGGCTGACTTACAATCTTTGCCCTTGTCAGAGATGTCAGAGATACCACAGGTGCCAATGGAAGGGTATGACTGCAACTCTCTCTCCCTCCGTTTCTCTCGCCCTATTTTGCCTTTCTGCACCACCATCACGCCAACGCCAATTCCCCCCTCCTTGCCCAAGCAAGTGATTTCTCCACCTGTTGTCGATGCGCGGTACGTGACCTCTGGGGTAGCTTACAGCAGAGCACACTTGTCGTGTCGTGCGTCCGCTCTTGGTGGGCGGCGGTCACGACCGACAGCAGTAGCATAGCTACACTACATCGATCGGTACACGTAGTAAAGTTGGTGGTAGTGGCGGCGAGCATGCAGAACTAGCACCATCTTTCGACTGACTGGCTGACTGACTGCGTTGCTGTATGCCGTGTACGCTGTGGGTTCTCAGCAGCAGCTACTATACTATGCACCCAAGTGATTACTGTATGAATCGAGCCCGTCTGGACGAGGACGAGGTTCATGCCCACTCTCGCTGGTCGAGGTCGAGCGAGGTTGTCGATAAGGACACCGACCTACAGAGTAGGAGCCGACACCGACACCGACACCGACACCACCAAAACCAAAACCAATGGCCAATACCAGCAGCACCAACACACCATTACCCAAGTCGGATCGGTCCTCAACGCAACCAGCATCGTCAAGCACGCCCGGTTTGCCGTCTCCGTGCCACTAAACAGTGTAGGTATGATCTCTGTATCCTAACGCTGCGCGTTCGACTCGTCTCTCTTTCTTCGTTCCTTCCGGCCCCACGCCTCCTCTACATAGTACCACCATGACCAACCATAAAGAGTGAGAGAGAGAGAGAGAGAGAGATTCCAATCGCACCCCCCCTTTTTTAGCTCAGAAGCTACTCGGACCACACCCCCCACGACTGCCCCACTCGCGCCTCAACCTTCAACCACCCCCCGGCCTTCCCTCGCCTTCGCCTTCGCCTTCGCCCACGCAGGTTTCTCGCTCCCGTCTTTCATCCATGTTCGCCCCCCTTCGGAACACACACACACACACACACACCTGCTGCTCACCGACCTCACCACGCCCGTCCTCTTGCTGGCATATACACACACACCCCTCCCGTCTCTTTCTCTACCCTGGTCTTTTGGCCTTTTTCGCCGATGTCTGCACCTACAGGGATACTCCTGACCATCAGGTACGGTACGTGCTACTGCGACTCCCGCCGCCTGGGAACAGCAACAGCACGGCATGGGTAGCATACCACACGGTGAACACACGCCCCACCCAGTCAAGTCCAGTCCGCGCTCGCTCGCTCACTCACTCACTCACCCATCGGTCCCATCCACACACCCGGCCAGATCCTGGTCCTGGTCTTGCTTGGGGGGTGTAAGTGAGCGAGTGTGTGTGTGTATATGGTGTGTGGTGTGTGGTGTGTGGTGTGTGCCAGTGTGGTGGTGGTGCCGGGACCAGGACTGAACGGCCCTGGTAGCGTTTTCCCCTGCCCTCCCTCACTCTTTTTTTCTTGCTGGAAGCGGTACCTGCTGCGGCGCTGCACTGGGAAACTTGACTTTGGGAGCGCTGGGGTAATCGCAACTCTCGGCCTCTCACCATTCAAAACCACTCCGTTCCCTCCGGAGCCGCCCACCAATTTGTTCTCTCTCCAATCTTTGTGTGCTCGAAACACCAAAGCCATCAACCACCATAGGCCAACACTTACATCCCTCGTCGTCACAGTCGCCGTCCTCCCCCATAGACGACCCATCACCCCTTCCCAGAAGAAGACAAGAAGGGAATCAAGCAGAATCAAGAGCAGGGAATTCCAGAAAGAGAAGAGAGTCATCGGCATTGCTCTCGCTCATCATCTCCCAGGAGGCACGGAACGGACGGAATTGACCCCATACCATACATAGTTCACGCTATCGTCGGTCAACCTTTCTGCCTCAAATCGACTGAGATCCCAACCCTTTTCTCTCGTCCTTTTTTATCGAACGCCCTCGGCCCACGATCCCCGCGAACGTCGCAAGCCACCTTCCGTCGGCAGCCTGGCTCCTTCTCTCTAGAGAGAAATCTCGCCCGCGTATCCTCCCCCAGGCTCGTCATTGCATTCCACCTGCTTCGACGGCATCTCCACGGGACCCTCCTCCCCAGCTACCGACATTCCTCGTCGCGTAGCAGACAAGACCGGTCCTTTTTGCACCTGTTGCTGGAACATTGCCAGTGCAAAAAGCCCTTGGGTCGCCACCCTTTTCGCCCCGTGCGATCTCCCTCATCCATGTAAGTGGTCAACCACGACTTTCTCATCCCCTACACATGATCGCAAAGGAAGGGGAAGGAAAACACCATCAAAAAGCCTAAAAAAAAACACCTCACCACCTTCGTCATTACCGCCCTTTGTTTGTTCCCTTGCCCTTAACCGCAATTATTACTACGCATCACTTCAGCCTCCTTCTATCCTTTGCGTCTTGTATCATCGTCATTTTTGTCTCACAAACAACTTGTGGGATTTATCCTGCGCCGCCACTGCCAACCAAGCGCACCTTCTTTACCTATCCATTTTCCTTGCCTTCTATTTTTTCTCCTTCCCTCTTCGATTTCTCCATCTTCGCCTTTGGTCCAATCTCCGATCTAGATGCTCCACCGATTTTCTTACTCGACGCCTCAATTTTCTTCACAGCCTCCCATGGCCGCCACCGAGCTGACAAGAACCTTCCAATAACACAGAAAACCTAATTATACCTACCGCCCGCACACAATCGTCGTTGCTCGGCCGTCCCCTTGCGTCTACAACCTATCCTAATTTTTTTCGCATGAATTGATACCAATTTGCATTTCTTCCGAGTCGCCACAGACTCGACTTCCCCCCCTACCACTATCGTGCCGGGCGCACGAGTTCGACCTACAATCGACCTTTTCCTCCATCCTACACATCACAGGCAACCAGACATGCCTTACACACCTCCCTCCCAGAGCCGGTCGCCAGCGAGCTCAGCACCCTCCTCGCCTGACGTCAGCCGTCGCTCATCATTCCAGTCCAGCCCGAGACCCTCATTACCAAGGTCTTCATCCTATCTCACGAAGCACAGAAGGACACCGGCCGCCCCGACAGACACAACCCCGAATGGCTCTTCTGACCAGCCGACACCCCCGGGCACATCGGACGACTTGAAGGGCATGGCGACGAGCAACAGCATCCGGCAATCACCGCCCCCGCTGACGGACGAGAGGGGTATGCCTAAAGGCGCTATCATCTCCCCGCCAGACTCTGGTAGCGAAGAGGAAGACGTCGCCGAACGCGGTAGGGAGATTGAAAACCTCAAGGAACTCCAGGATGCCATCAGCCAGATCCCAGTCCATAGAGAAGCCTCGCCCACCCGCTCCAACCTCGAGCCGCCAGCCCTGGCACTCATTACCAAGGACGACCTTCCCAAGGAGGGTCTCCCAAATAGCTTTAGCACCAGCTCGCTGGATGCCCTCGCCAAGACGGTTGCTCGCCGCGTCAACCATGCAAGAGCGAGCACTGAACCTAGGATTGTCTATGACCCTGTCTCGGCCACCGCCTTCGAGTCGGATTCGGACGGCAACAATCTTCTCGACAGCAAACCCCCCATGGTGCGCAAGAAGTCTGGTGAACTTGTCCGCCCTGCCCTCCGCCCCGCTTCCGCTCGCCGGCGACCTTCCAGCATGCCTGGCACACCGACTTTCTCCAAGGCTGTCCACTTCGACTCCCACCTCGAGCATGTCCGGCATTTCCTCCAGGTTGACAGGCCACTCGCAGTGAGTGCTGGGTCCTCGCCAGTCGATAACTACGACAGTGACACCGAGTACCCCTTTCCCGGAGATGAACGCCGCGGTGCCCGAACACCCCCTTACGAGTGGGAGATTGTCACGGCAAACCATCCTGTCGACACCCCCATCCGCAAGTCCTTGCCGGTGCGGCTGGAGAGGGTATGGCTGTCGCCCGATCAGAAGAATCTGTTGGGCTCCATCGCAGTCGCCAATCTGGCTTTCCAGAAATCTGTTGCCTGCAGGTTCACTCTCGACTACTGGAAGACGACCTCGGAGGTCGGCGCGGAATACTCGCACGAGATTCGCCCTCAAGAGGGTCCCGTTCCCCACGACCGCTTCACGTTCACCATCAAGCTCTCGGACCTGGCTAATCTCGAGACCAAGACGCTTTTCTTCTGCATCAGATACAACGTGAACGGCCAGGAGTTCTGGGACAGCAATAACGGCATCAACTTCCAGGTTGACTTTCGCAAGAAGTACCTGCCCCAGAACGGCAAGCGTGGCCTCCAAGGCGCTGCCGGTCGCCCGGCCCTGCCCCGCAGCAACCGCCGCTCCAGCCCTGCCTCTGGTCCTCGGTCCAAGTCTGTCTCCGTCGGCTTTGACGACTTTCCCAGTCACAACAAGCTCAACTTTGAGCAGCCCATCCACGAGTACCTGGGCGAGTCAGGCCCCACGGCAGGGCTCCGCCTCAAGGTCAACAAGTCGACCGGCAACCTGGCCAGTGACAATCTCTCTAGCCGGCTGACGGCCCCCAGCGGCCAGGCATTCGCCAACCGCTACGATTTTGGCGCCTCCCTCACTGCCGCCGTCCAGGCCGCAAAGGACACGACCGTCAAGGACCGCAACCCCGATGATCTCTATATGAAGAGCCATCGCAAGATCCAGGTTCCTGCCCAACAGCCGCAGCAGCCGCATCACTCCCAGCGGACCAAGCCTGCCCCGGCCGCCACTGCCCCGGCCGCCAACACAGGCGCGCCCGCCGTCTCCAAGCCTGTCGTGCAACCCGTGGCCCCTGGCACCGACTGCCCCAACACGTCGCTCGCCTCGTCGTCGTACGAGGAACTGGTCAACAAATACTGCTTTGTACGTACATCTGGTCAACATCCACCCATGACCGACCCTTTCACCAACCCTCAAGGATCGGCCACTCTCAGCTCAAAAAGCATGTACTGACCTTGGCACTCAACAGTTCGGCTCCAAGCACTCTAGTCCGCAGATTAAAGAGGGCACACTTAGAAGCGGAAAATTTGACGGAGCTGACGATGGTTTCGTCACCCGGGCCTCCAACAGCACGAGCTCGAGTTCCAACGGCAGCCCGAGCATGGCCCACCACACCCAGCACGCTGGACCTGCGCAGCACCATGCTTTCCACCTCCGAGATGCCAACCCCTACTTCCCGCACCTGGGACCTTACGGTACATCATCACCCGCCTCATCTCCACTCAACCACTCCGCGCAACACGCCGAGCGGCCTGTCCACCCGCGTCCGAACCAGTCTTCCACCCCAGCGACCATGAGGTCTGCCTCCCCCGCGGCCTCGATGGGTGGTTTTTCTTTCGCCGGTACGTCGCCCAATGACTTTCCATACGCCCAGCAACTGCCGGAGCGATTTCCATTCAACACGGAGACTCACGCCGCAACAGCTATTAGGGGCTAACCACGGCGCTGCTTCGACCCCTCCGTAAACAACATCTCCTCAGCAGTGTCGTCATTCGACGTTTCTCGATTGTGTTTTCGACCCCAGAAAAAAGAAAGGATTTTTTAGCTCATCTTTCGGTCATCGGCGTTTAAGGGCATTTCGACGTCAAGGGCCAGGGACGGCCATGGCATCGCGAGGCGTTCAAAGAGTTTTCGAAGTTTACGGCCCACGATCCGATTTCACGACGACACTCCCGAAGCACACGACGGGCATACTGGAGTCAGCGGAACAACAGCTTTGCTTTCTTGGTCATTTTTTCCTCGTTGCCCATTCTTGATGAGCTCAACGCAGTGTCGAGGGAACGATTTTCCTTAACAGGATGGTACATAGGAACGAACGGCATACAAGGAGTTCCTTTAATGCATAATTCGCTCTTGCCTTCGCTCTTGGCCTTCAACAGCGGCTGCTATTAGCTCGTCGAATTGTTTTTCTCTTAATTTCTCTCCTTGGTTCGGGTTATGTGTACGGTCTAAGGATCAGGATCCCCAGCACATGTTATGGGGGATTCTAAGAGGATATGGGCTATTACCTGGCTTGTCAGAATGGGCTGGGGTACTGGGACGGGACAAGACAAAGTCCTCATTTACAATACGTTGAGCATACCTTCCGTCGCTCGCCATCGAGGTCGGGCCTGTCGTAGCCATTTGCGCTGGTACTGCACCGTGCTGCATCGGCGAAGACGGCTGAACCGGGTCGAAGGGTTGGTGGTCTTGGGATGGATAAAAGCTGGTGAACTGAGTCTTGAGACTGAAAAATCGACTTCTGTGTGTGACAATGGTTATTGGTCTCATCTACTGGGCGTTGGGAAGATCGATGTAAGTCACTTCAGCAGAAAGCGTTCAGCCTGAGTTGGCTTGATTAGTTAGGGTAGCAAGGAAAGACAAAAAGACCTGTCGATTTCTCGCACATCTGTACCATGTACCTAGTGGTAATTGTCTCATGGAAATACTGATTATCACTCAGTTGGTATGGTGTACATGCGCTTGACGAGCTTGATCTGCCGAACCTCCGAAGGATGTTGCTTGCAACACTGTAGTTTTTAGACGTTGCTTGCTTGGGTGTCAACTTTTCACAAGTACTTTGACGAATTTGTTTGAATGGTTTCGTTGTTCTCGTCGCGCATTGCGCAACTTGACTCCAACCCCATGTGCACTCTCCTTACATCCATCCCCCTGGACATAACACGCCGAACCCGAATCATCCAACTTGACATAGCTCAAACGACCAAAGCGCGGTTACCGGCCATGCTCGCAGCAGCGACTTGAGAGTGGAAGCAAGGCCGGGTCAGACGGTCCGCGCTCACAGCTTCTGAAAGGCCTTTACGGCCGCCTCGGCGGTGACGTGCGCGCTGGCCGGGTTCGCGCCCGTGACGATGCGTCCATCGGTGTACGCGAAAGCGTCCCATGGGCCCGGGGGCGAGATATCTTTTTTTTTGCGTGGAAAAAGGGTAAGCTGGGTGAGCATGGGTTTTGTATTCTGTTTCCATTATGTGATGGAGGAGGGGTTGGTAAGGGGGGGGGGGACTCGCAAGTTGCACCGGCGGAGGCGGCGGACGACTCGATCGTCGGCCTGTTCCAGGACTTGATCGTGTCGAGGACTCCTTCTTCCTCCTCGCCCTGCGTGGTGAAGCCGGTGACTTTCCTGCCGGCGATGATGGACTTACCCGTCGCGGGGTCGATTATGCCCGGGAATATGGCGCCTCCGTGGCAGCTGCGATGGGAGGAGCAGGGTGTGAGTCTTGGGGAGGGGTGCTCAAGGAGACGTGAAGCAAATAATGGGGGTGGTATTGGTAATCGGAGTGAGTGAGGGACGCTGGGGATGGGGTTTTGAGATGGGTCGAGGAGAAGGGATATATATTTATAACTTTAATTGCTATTTTAACTAGTGTTGTGGGTGGAGTATATTATTTAACTCTTGTAAAAGAAATTTTCTTTTATAAATCACAATATAAAGTTAATCCTTTATTAGAAAATTTAACTTTACACGGTAATATTTATGATAAATATAATAATTTTATTAAATCTTTAGAATTTAAACATAATAACATAGTTATAGCTAGTCCTATGGCTTTTGTTATTTCTGTTATTACTTTAGTAATATTATTATTTATATTTATAAATAATGAATGATTAAGCATGGGTACCATATTGGTACAAATTTTATTTAATAATTAATGAGTAGTATGACATTTTTTTTTGTATTTGTTCTTATATTAACTTTCCTTTTTTTAGTTCTTAATTTTATTTTTGCACCACATAATCCTTATCAAGAAAAATATAGTATATTTGAATGTGGTTTTCATAGTTTCCTAGGTCAAAATAGAACTCAATTTGGTATAAAATTCTTTATTTTTGCTTTAGTTTATTTACTATTAGATTTAGAAATATTAGTTATATATCCATTTGGTGTTAGTGAATACGATAATGGTATATACGGATTAATAGTTGTGCTTATTTTCACTGGTATTATTACTGTGGGGTTTGTATTTGAATTAGGAAAAAACGCATTAAAAATAGATAGTAGACAATCTGTTGTTGATTATAGTAAAAATTATCGTTTTCTTTCCACTTTTTCTCAAAATTAATTTAAATTTTTACAAATAGGGTTTTTATGGTATTATGTGTTAGAGCATA